>CATIWO010593866.1:0-42132 GCA_949673435.1 Macaranga tanarius | reverse complement strand
CGGAATTTAGGGATTTAGCGACGGATTTTTCTGTCGTTAAATCTTATTTTCTAGTAGTGATATAGCGACGGATTGGTGCTTTCCGTCGCTAAAATTAGCGACGGATTAGGTTTCCGTCGCTAAAATTAGCGACGGATTGGTCCTTTGCGTCGCTAAAATTAGCGACGGATTTCATTTCCGTCGCTAAAATTAGCGACGGATTAGTCATTTCCGTCGCTAAAATTAGCGACGGAAATTGTTTTTCCGTCGCTAAAGTTTAGCGACGGAAAATTTTCCGTCGCTATTCCGTCGCTAAGCCATTTAGTGACGGAAAATTCTAATTTAGCGACGGAAAAATCCGTCGCTAAATCGGCAGTTTTTTGTAGTGTAAAACCCTGACAAAAAATCCTAAGTAAGAGACTTGCCTCAAATACATGTGTGGAAGGAATAAGGTTGGAAGGCTGTGTTTTTGAGACCTTATGTGTGTTTGATTATTTGTTTATTTTTGTTTAAACCCTTAAAAATACCAAAAAAAAATCTGCATATTATGCATACACGTCATGCATATTTCTAACCATTTGTCTTATAGAAATTGATCCTCCATCATCTGTTTGGACATGCACTTGTGAAGGTAGGCTAATCAGATCTACACCGGTTAGAGCTACTTCATTGATTGAAACTGCAACAATGTCTGACAACTCTGATATGGAAGCCTTTAGGAGATAGTTGAAAGAGGAGATCGCTGCTGATACTAAAAACCTTATCCGGGAAGTATTGGGAGAAATACTCTAGACAGCCAAAGGAAAACAACCAATTGACTTGGATGAGGGTGAAGCTACAATTGGGAAACCCAGGGACTGGGATGATGATCTTGAGACTGTGCTTGCTGATCCTCCTAAGAAAGAGTTTCAAGCCGCTGGAAATTTTGAACAACCGGAATGGGCTAAAAAGATGGCAAAAATGAAATCTCATATGCAACTTCTGATGAAAGATAAAAGTACAGATGCTTCCATAGATTACAGTGACATGGATTTTGATAATGAGGAGCCCTTACTGAAGAAGTTCAAGTTCGCCGACATGAAGAAATACTCAGGAACTGAAGATCCCCATTTGTATTTAAAGTAATTCATCACCCATATGAAAACAACTGAGTTGACTAAATCTCAGATTATGAAGCAGTTCTTATTGTCCTTAGAGGGAGCACCGATCCAGTGGTATTATTCTTTGGACTCTTATGTTCAAGCTGACTGGAAAGAACTATGTGCTGCATTCATAAAGCAGTATGGGTTGAACTCTTAGATGAAGGTATCATTGAAGGATCTGTAGAATACCAATAAGAAATTCAATGAGTCCTAAACTGATTATCTGACTAAGTGGAGGGGTAAGCTCTTACAGATGAGACATCGACTAGCCAAATCATCAGTTGATGCTTGCTATTGATGGATGTATTCCACCACTTTCTAGGAAGTTGAATGATATAGGAATCAGGAATTTCGAAGAACTCTACAGGTTTGGGGTTCAGAAAAAGATTGATATGGCTCAAGAGAAGAAGTATTTCAGAGGAAGGTCTAGGAATAAGGAAGGATTGAGCAGTAATGTCCAAATCAATGCTATTGAGCAGCCCTAAAAGTTTTTTAATCTTGGAAGGCCCATCTCAAAAGTCCTCGAGAAGCTCATCGAGAAAAGTCTCCTTCAACCTTTGTCACTAAAGACTCCATTTCCCAATGCCAATCCAAAACTCTTTTGTAAATACTACCAAGTCATCAGACATGACACTAATCAATGTACCCACCTCAAACACGACATCCAAGATCTCATTGACTCTAAAAAATTAGTTAACCTGAAAACCAAAAAGGCAAATACCCAAATAAATCCTTTGCTGAACTACCAAAATACCCCACCACCAAATCAATATGTCCTAATGATTGGCACTGGTTTGACTGAAGAATAAGTGCTAAACTCTTTCATCGACCTTGAACCTACCCAACTTACCCAACCTACCCAATTTGCCCAATCTAAAACCATCTATGAGGGGGGTCTATTTGTGAACATATTGGATATCATGTCTTTTGATGATGAGGAAATCTAAGGAGGAATTGATGTATGGGGAAGAAAAAGAGAATGGGTGGTCGAGCATGTGGCATCAACTAAAGAGAGGAAGGAGGAGAAAAAGGAAGAACCAGTTGAGAAAAAATAACCAAAGCTGGATCTGAGATTGAAAAGAAGGAAGAACCAAAGAAAGAATTGCCTGAGAAAATAGTGTCCAGTATCTGGGAGCTTCTGATGCAATCTAAGATTCACCAGGATACTATGGTCCAGGTTTTGCATGAGAGGAAGGTTTCCACCATCATAACCCCTCAATAATTGGTGAGTTCCTTGATGCAAAAGCCTGAGGGGGCAATTATTTTCACTGATGAGAATCTGCTATTGGAAGGGAGAGATCATTATCGACCACTGTTCATTAAGGTCGAGATTAAAGGGAAGATGACCTGCTGTGTGATGGTTGATAATGGGTCAGCCATAAATATATGCCCTTTGAAAATACTGTCGAGGATCGATTTGACTGCTGTTGATCTACAGCCTACTGATGTGATAATCAAAGCCTCTAATGACACTAAGAGATTAGTGAAAGGCACATTCAGAACTCTGGTCAAGATTGGGCCTATCGAGGCTTGGGTTACTCTCTATGTGATCGATATCCCAGCCACTTTTATTATATTATTGGGAAGACCTTGGTTCCATTCTCTGGGAGGAGTTCCTTCTACTCTTCATCAGAAGATCAAGTTTCAAGATGAAGGGAAAATAGTCACTATCTCAGCTAAATCTGAGGCAGCCATTGCGTCTTTGAAGTTAGCTCCTAAGGAAATCCCTTTGAACTCTAGTTTGGAGGTATGCATGATTTATAAGGATTCCATGGAGGAAAGAGTATTGAACATACTCAAGAAATTGAATTTCATACCTAGACTAGGATTGGGAAAAAACCAGACTGGACCACTAGAATTTATGGAAGCTAAACTGTAGATTCTAAAGCATGGACTTGGCTATCATGGAGAAAAGGATAGACCTAATAGTGAGGAGGAGTTGTCACTCTGGGAGAGGTTCATCCGATAGGGAAATTACAATCCCTATAAGGGTAAGCCTGAGCCTCTATTTCTAGAAGGAATAAAGGTCCATGGGTTTAAGATCTTTATGGATTATTTGGAAAAGAAGAGAATGGATGAAATAGTACTAGAGGAGCTGATAATGGATAAGGAAGTCGTTGCTGCTGTGGAACTCACCTCCTGCTAGAAGGATGCTGTGGAGAAAACTATGGATGCTACTGTTGAAAAGGATTTCAAAAGAAAAGAGATTGCTACAGAGGGAGTGGAGATTACTACTGAAAATGTTGGTTAGAGTGAAACTGCTGTGGACTTAGAGACCTTCATCCAGAACTCTTTTATTGATACTTTTTCTGATGACTTTGATGTTTCCTTTGCTAGTCTATTTGAACTTGATGATTTATTTTTTTCTAAGGTTGATACAATGAAATCCGACTTTGCTTACTTGTGTGATGTCTTACCTAATGGTTATGCTTATTGTGATGATCATTTCATGTATATATTTGACATTAATTCTGCGCAAACCATAATATTTAACTTAGGCACAATTAAAAATCCCAAAAATATAATAATTGCTTCTGATCTTTCTCCTGATGAGACTGAAAAAATGAAAGAAATTTTAATAAAAGGTAGAAAGTATTTGCTTGGGGCTATAAGGATATGCTAAACATGAGATCCCTACTTATCCTCATGTCATGCCAGTTAAACAGAAAAGGAGAAGGTTGAGACTGGAATGGGCACTCCCAATTAAGGAAGAAGTTGAGAAACAGTCGAAGGTCGAATTCCTTGAAGTGGTCGACGACACAAAGTGGCTTGCTAATATAGTACCGGTACCAAAGAAAGACGGAAGAGTAACAATATGTGTCGATTAATGGGACTTAAATAAGGCATATCAGAAGGATGATTTCCCCTTGCTTCATATTGACACACTGGTAGATAGTGCAGCTTCAAGTGCAATGTACTCTTTCATGGATGGATTCTCTGGGTATAATTAGATCAAGATGGCTGAGGCAGATAAGTTGAAAACTTATTCATCACCGAGTGGGGGATTTATTGTTACTTGGTGATGCCATTTGGACTAAAGAATGTAGGAGCAATATACCAACGGATGGCCACTACTCTGCTACATGATATGATCTACAAGGAGATTGAAGTATATATGGATGATATGATGGTTAAGTCTCTAACTAGAAAAGGATACTTTAAAGCTCTAGACAAGTTCTTGGATAGAGCTAAGAAGTATAATTTGAGATTGAATGCAAAGAAGTGTGTATTCGGGGTTGCTTCAGGGAAAGTGTTGGGCCACATAGTCAGTAGAAGAGGGATAGAAGTTGATCCGGATAAGGTAAAAACTATCAAAGAGATGCTAGCACCAAGAATAGAAAAGGATGTGAGAGGATTTATAGGGCGTTTGTAGTACATCAGTCGGTTCATAGCCAAGTTGACTACCATATATGAACTGATATTCAAGCTGCTTAGAAAGAATCAGCCACTGGTATGGGATGATCGATGCCAACAGGATTTTAAGACCATCAAGAAATATTTAATAGAGCCACCTGTGTTGTAACCTCTAAGGCCGGGGAAGCTGTTGATTTTATATTTAGCAATCAAGAAGGAAGCTGTGGGGGCAATGTTAGTATAAGAGGATGAGAATGGAGTGGAACATGCTGTATACTACTTGAGTAAGAAGTTTTTACCTTATGAAGCCAACTACAACTTAGTAGAAAAGACATATCTGTCAGTTGTGTGGGCGACTAAGAAACTTCGACACTATTTCCAATCCTATAAGATTCAAGCGGTATCAAAGTATGATCCTCTAAAGTCCCTCTAATAAACTCTTTCTCTCACGGGAAAGTTGGCTCGATAGTTGGTGCTGCATATAGAATTCGACATTGAGTACCTATCTAGGAAAGTGATTAAGGGAAGGGCTATTACAGACGTTTTGGCATAGAATCCTATGGATGACAATCAAGAGTGGGAATTGGAATTTTTTTATGAGCATTTAAGAGCCATTGAGGTGCAAGGATGGCTTATGTACTTTGACGGAGCAGTTAATAATAAGGGGGCAGGTGTTAGGGTAATCTTGATCACTCCCGAGGGTGAAATGGTTCCTATGGCAAAGAAGCTGGAATTTAAAGTAACCAATAATCAAGCGGAATATGAAGCATGCATATTCGGATTAGAAGCCTTGAGAAGTGTGGGGGCAGAAGAGATAACAGTTTGCGGGAACTCGATGTTGGTGGTGAAATAGGTCTCCATGGAATGGGAAGTTAAAGAAGATAAGTTGAGGCTTTATGTGAACCATTTAGGCATCGTTACTCTTTCATTTAGTCAGTGCAGATTTGTGCATTTGCCACATGATGAAAATCAAGTTGCAGATGCTCTGGCTATATTAGCCTCGATGTGGGAAAGTGGTTCACGAGTTTTAGCTAAGCCCTTGATTTTGGCAAAGTCTAAGTTTCAGTGTTATGAGGAAATGAGAGTAATGCCAATGGGTCCACAGGAAAAGTCATGGTTTTATTATTTGCAGAAGTATCTCGAGATTGGTTAGTTTCTCGAGGATGCAGATAAGAAGGAGAAGGTGTCCCCAAAGATCTTATCCAGATAGTTTATCAGTCACAATAGTATGCTGTATAAAAGGATGCCAACTGGGGTACACTTGCGATGTGTCAATAAGGAAGAAGCTCAGACGATTATGGAAACTATACGTGCAGGCATTTGTGGCCCCCATATAAATGGGATAGTTTTGGCTAAGAAGATAACTCGACAGGGGTACTTCTGGTTAACTATGGAATCAAATTGTGTCAAGTTCATAAAGAAGTGCTATAATTGTTAAGCTTATAGGGATGTTAGTCATCTGCCCTCAATGGAACTTCAAGGGTTGACATCTCCGTGGCATTTTGCATCTTGGAGAATTGATATAATCGGAGAGATAAGGCCGACTGCATTGAATAGGCATTGATACTTTATGGTGGCAGTGGATTACTTCTCTAAGTGGGTGGAAGCTGAGTCATACACTTCAGTTGGGTCAATGCAGATGGCGAGATTTATAGAAAGAAATATAATCTACAGATATGGGTTACCACATATTGTGACTGATAATGGAGTTCAGTTTCAATCAAAAACTGCTGCATTACTCCAGTACTATAAGATAGAGTATCACCGGTCATCTCCCTATCGTCCTCAGGCTAATGGTGCAGTTGAGGCTGCAAATAAGAACATTAAGAGGATCTTAGCTAAGATGATAGAGAGTTATAGGGATTGGTCTGAATATTTACAGTTCGTATTATAGGGATATTGAATGACCGTAAGAATATCTACTGGGGTTACACCTTATTTACCGGTATATAGGTGTGAGGCAATACTGCCAGTAGAAGTGAAAATTCAATCTCTGAGAGTCCTACTAGAAATAAAAATTCCCGAGTATCAGTGGGTGGAAAGTAGGCTGGCACAATCGATTTTATTGGATGAGAAGAGATTAAAAGCCATGTACCACATGCAACTCTATCAGAAGAGGATCGCCAAAGCTTACAATAAGAAAATCAAGCCTGGGAAGATGAAGAAAGGAGATTTAGTGTTGAAACACACGAAACCGCTTCTTACTGATCCGATGAGAAAATTCAAGCCGAATTGGGAAGGACATTACATTGTGAGAAGATATTCTCAAAAGGTGTAGCTATTTTATCCGATCTAGAAGGGAATGAATTCAGAAATTCTATCAACCTGGACAAGCTCAAAAAATACTTTCTGTAAAATCTCACTAGGGAAAAAACCTCAAAAGAGGCTTTCTAGGTAAAAGTTAGAGTCTATAAAAAATAAAAGAAAAAAAAAAGAAAAAGAAAAGAAAGAAAAGAAAAAAAAAGAAAAAAAAAAAAAAGAAAAAAAGAAAAAAAGAAAAAAAAGACGAAAAAGGAAAAATACCTCCAACAACACAGGACTCCCAGTAAAGCGGTGTGTTACAGATAGATTGTCTAAGCTAATCAATGTTTCAGTAAGGATAATCAACATGGGATTGAGTCCGGACTCTACTTGGTCAAGAATCTGTAGGATCTTGAGATCGCAGTCACCAGAAGGAGAAACTAGCAGGAATTAGGCATATAGGCAGAAAAGTGATCATTCGAGGCCAGTACACTTCATTACTGCTGTCAGCCACAGCAGCCTTCTGGAAAGAATCAAAGTTGATCCCATTTCGTGAGACATGTGTCAAAAAAGAAGAAGGATGAATGTTGAACAGACGGGCCATCTGTTATTGAATAGCTCTGTCATCTGGCTTATTCACTGATGGAACTGTAATCTATTTGGAGGAATCATCTGGGTAACCTATAATCACTCCAAACTCTTCAGGCAAGGGGCGGAATTCAAAGTTGTTAAACCTGAAGACGTGATTTTATGGATCCCAAAATTGGGCAGCTGTGTGTAGGAATTGATAATTGATCTTGCAAAGATGGAGAGATATAAAAATAGAAAAATGAAAAGGATGAAGTTTTTACCAATCTTCTCTACCCAAACTCCGCAGGACGGGTCAGATTAATTTCAGATAATGTTCTGCCATGGTTTGAAGAGTTTTTAGCGTTTTTTAGAGATATGGGGCGGCTGTGGCATGTAAGGATGGGTATAAGGTGTATTTATAGACTTTTAAAAGGGGATGAAATAGGAAATTTTCAGTGTCAGAGCCAACAAGGCGCTGCCACAGCAGGCAGAGGCGCATGCCTCTATGTTTCAGAAGTGCACGCTTCTGTGTTTTAGAGGCGCTTGCTTCCATATTTTAGACGTGCACGCCTCCATATTTTAGGGGTGCACGCCTCTATGTTTTAGAGGCGCACACCTCTTCTCTTTCAGGTGGCGCCTCTTCATTGTAACATGGTCAAAATGGTCCGTTTTAATGAAAATTGGCCTGGAATTGGATTATAGTGATTGTACAGTTAATTATAGAGCATAATATTGAAAAGAAATACAAGCACTGGTATAAAATGCACTGTCATATCATCCAAACGTGTTTGTGTACAAAATCCATGTCTCAAAATGCCTATCTATACCCTAACTGATCCTAAGTCTACAGACTAGTCTTGCTCAGACTCAGTCTCCTCATCATCCTCATCACCCTCACTAGCTACCTTGTCCTCGGTGTCCTCATTGTCCTCAACCTCATCCTTAGCATCTTGAACGCCAGGTGATGGTAGAATGTCAGCAGCAGGAATAACTCCATCATCAGCACTAGAATCATCATCATCATCATCTCCACTCATTATCTAGAAATCAGCTAGCTATTGTTGGAGCAACCAGATCTAGCCTTTCAGTTTTGCACAATGTGTTTGTCCAAACAGAAAGAGGAAACAGGTAAGTTAACATCGTAAAAGCATGCATACATATAGGATAAGAATAAAGATATACCTTCTATTCCTCCGACATCTGGAACATAAGATCCCGCTGAGCCTTGAATAAGCCATATATAGCTCACCCTGCTCTCTAGGAATCTGCAGGTGCAAACTATGTCAATATTAACATTTTTTATAGCAAGCAAATAAATAATAAGAACATAAATAATACTCATGTGGGTGGCAGTAGAAGGTACAGGTAATGGAAAGTCTTCAGGATTGGGAGTTAAGACAACCTGAGATAACTTGCCAGTGGTGCTCCAATATCTGGCAATAGGCTCTGGGAGATATGGGAAGGTGCCATATGAGCAAGAAAGAGGAGCATCGGGAGTCCTCCGTGCGGGGGCACGTGAAGTGCTAGGGCCAGTCACAGAAGTCCGCCGTAAAGGGGCATGAGAAGTGCTAGGTTCGGCATCAGCAACTAGAGAGTGGACTTAAGCCCACTGATGGGGCGCTCACCAGAAGGTAGAGATCTAATCTGAGGACCAGTACCTCTCGAATGAAGCTACAAAAGAATAGAAATTAGAAGATTATAAGGCAATGACTAGATCACATAATCATAAAGCGTATAAGATATACCTGAGTGATAAGACCAAGCAATAGAACTTGAGGTAGCAGCTCATCCCTGATAAAGGTCCTATAGACACCAGGCTATCGTGCAGCAACCCGGCGTATGGTAGGGGATCCTCTCAAAGCCCGCTTCAAGTCCTTACCTCTCAGCAGGTGTGCCCAAAACATGGTAGGAGGAGCCATGGGCACACGTCTCTGACCAGGACCTAAAGTCCACTCAAAGATGCACTCCCCGAGATAGTCTACCCCCTGGAAGGGTCCCACCAGGAGGAAACTCCTATTGGCCAATGGTCTAAATCGGATCATGGCATCAGACAGTGACTTAATCAAAGAAAAAGATACACCAGGTAAGTTGAAATCCTGCATGTTTTTAATAAAATTCTAACCAATTTTATTTCTTTTTGTAGATTACCGCATCCCAAGACAGCCTACTAAGGTATGTGCGATGAAGATAAACTTAGGACATCTCCCACCTCCCAGTCCGGCTAGTGCCCCACTAGCTCAATACAAGAAAGACTCCAGCTGAGGGTATCACTCCCTGAATAAGGCTCATCTTTAAGCCCCAAACCTGTAAGACAAAGAGGGTCATGATAAAAAATAAAAAAATAAAAAAGGGGGTCGGAGGTTAAAACATACATGTATGGCATGCTAAAACCCACATAATCGGTGAGTCCCTCAGACGAACTCATCCATGCTCTAATACAGATAAGCAAGAGTAGTAGAACTCGAATCATAAGTATGGATAAGATCCATATCTCTGAGGGCTATTAGGAAGACGAGGTCCACTGAGCTAGCAGCATCACAGAAAAGGGTAGTGCCTAGCAGATAAAAAATAAAGGCTCAGACTACCTGGTCGATCTGCTAAGGGGTGGTAATGTCCTCAGCGCTAATGTCAGAGTAGTAAGTATGAATCGAGTTAAACTTGAATGTATGGGTCCCCTTTATGGCGAGAAATATGTCGAGCAAGCGCTCAATGTAGGCGACATACATAGGAGTTATCTGCACTACTCGTCGATCAAAAGGCACTAGATCTCCAGCACATGCCACTCTTGTGATGGTAGTGAAAGCAACTGGGTCTAACGTGAGCTCCCCGACTGGCAGGTGGAAGGTGTGCGTAGAGTCCATCCACCGCTCCATTAATATGTATAGACCGTTGAGGTCATGGCGACCAACAACAGTAGGAAGTGCTAAAATAAAAGGCTCGAAGCCTATATAGTAGATCTTATCCCAAATCACCTATGTCATACTATAATACTACTCGTGGGCACCGATATCATTACTAACACCCTTTAGAGAGTACTGGTCAAACTACAAGGAGTATTGGATAAATTTTTAATTAATGCATTTAAGAAAATTAGAAAAATGAACTAAATTAGTATTTATGACCTGTAGAGGCGCACGCTCCTATAAATTAGAGGCACACGCCTCTGAAAAAAAAGAGTGCATGCCTCTACAAAAGTAGAAGCGCCATGCCTCAACGTCGAAAAGGTGCACGCCTCCATACTAGGAAGGCATACACCTCACTGTAGAGGCACCGCTTCCACAGCGCGGGAGGTTGATCGATTTAATTTAAAAATGTACAATTTTATCTCATTTTCTATCAAATTTTTGATTGATTAAGCATACATTGACCTAATGCTAACTGACCCAGTCCTATTTTTTTATGAAAAAGTAGGTAAAAAATGACTAACCTCTCCTGTAGCCTGAGAACAGATATGGGTATACAGAGAAGGCGTCAATGGAATGTCTCTCTCGGGATCCAATCCTATAGAACGAGGTGCCTGAGCCTCTAGAGCAAAAACAGGCCAGGTGGGAAGCATGGGTGTACAGTCAAACTCAAGATCTATGGTAGAATGGAGAAGAAACGAAAGTAGAAAGAAAAAGAAAGAAGAAGCGTGAAAAGTTTGAAATGAAAATTAAAAGGATTTGAATTTATATAAGCTTTGGCAAATGGCCAGTTTGGTCCTTAAGGGGAAAAGTATCTTTTGGTACCTGAGGTTTTAAATGTTGGCTAACATATTAAAATTAAATTATCTTTTGAAAGAATTTATAGATTACACGATGCGAAGCATTGAAATTCAAGCCTCTCAGGTTATACCTCGAGGATGACGGTAGAGATAAATTGAAGTCTGTTAGTTTTTTACACAAAGGTTAGACAGCGACTTCAAATTGAAGTCTCTTGGTTTTTGACACTAAGGTTGGACGACGACTCTGAATCGAACGGCGACCCCAAGTTGAAGCCTCTTAGTTTTTAACACCAAGGTTGGACGGTGACACCAAATTGAAGCTTTTTGGTTTTTGACACTAATGTTGGACGGTAATCCCGAATTGAAGCCTCTTGGTTTTTGACACCAAGGTTGGATGGCGACCCCAAATTAAAGCCTCTTAGTTTTTGACACCAAGGTTGGACGGTGACCCCAAATTAAAGCCTCTTGATTTTTGACACTAAGATTGGATGGCGATAAAGTTACACCTCTCGGGTTGTATCCCGAGGATGACGGTCCAAGGACTAAATCACATGATTGAAGAATATCCTTTTTGTATTTATTTCTTGCATGTTATTTTTCAAAAAACTGAATTTCAATTTGTGTTTAACCAGTTTTTCAAAAACCAATGGGGCAAACTGTGGACACATGGTTTAGCCGGTCCGTAAAAAAAGATCAATGATAAAAAATGACAGATAAACCTAATTTGCTAAGGAACTGGATTCAGCCTCATTTATGAAAAGCCCAAAATCATAATCTAAACCCACTAAAAAAGACCAAGCTTAAATATATTACCCAACAAACTAAGCCTAAGAAGTTGGCTCACATGGCCTAAAAGCCCATCAAACCTATTTTTCTCTGTAGAGGTGCCACCTCTTCAGAAGAGAGGTGCACACCTCTATGACAACTGTTACAAAAAATAACTGCAGAACATAGATCGCTCCACGTTTTGCAATAGCTAATTAATTACGGTTGTGGGGGGTTTAATGGCAATTAAAGGGGGGTACATTCATCTATAATAGGAGAGGGGGAGCTCTGCAGAAGAGGGGAGGGATTTTTTGTTTGGGTTAAAGATTGAAGCAAAAAAAAAAGTGAAAATAGAGAACTAAATAAGAAACCAAAAAACCAAAAAAAAAAAAGAACTCAAATCAAGTAAAGAGGCCTGAATTCCAGATTCTGAAAGTAAGAAGGGCATTCTAGAATCAATCTGAGGGTGAAATATTTTCAAAAATCAAGCTTCACAGTAAACTTTCTTTCTTTCTTCAATCTTGAATTCAATTTTAATTATTCCTTGTTTTTTATTATTTCAGTATGTGACTCTGTTTTATATAGTGTTTTGAATCGTTTGTGATCTTTTCCTGTTGTTTTAATTGAAAAATTAGATCGTTTGAATTGTTTAAATGTTTAATTTACTTTATGCAAAAACTCAGAAGGCGTGCACCTCTATGTAGAGGCGTCGCCTCTGTCTATCAGAGACACACACCCCTAACATATAGAGGCACAAACCTCTATAGCTTTTATGTATTTTTAAAATTTCTGATATTATCGAGGGTGGTGCCTTTCATAGAGGCGTGCGCCCCATCTTCCTAGAGGCACATGCCTCTGTGATACAGAGGCACACGTCTCTGTGATACAGAGGCGCACGCCTCTGTGTCCAGTTGAACAATGTTTTATTTTCTTACTTTATTTCTCGATTTCTTAGTGGATTTCTTTTCTGAAGATTTAATTATTTCATTTGTGATGGCAGAACAGATTTATAATGGATTATTTCCATTATTTTGAATATTTATATTTTGAAATTTATTTATTTGTTTATTTATTGTAAAAAGGGTTATAATCATTTTTCCTCCCTAATTTTCTTTATATGTATTTTTAATTTTTATTATTTTATTGTAAATTATGTTTATGGTAAATGTGAATGTGAATTGAGGTCCAAATTACATGAAATTGGAATTAATAATTAAACTTGGACTAAATTATAAAATTTGAAAACTGTTTGGATCAAAACAGCCATTTGCATATAATTAAAGAAATAAAGAAATAATTAAATAATTAAAAATAATAAAATATAAACGGAGGCCGATCGTAAAGTCGGGTGGGCCGTTTAAAGCCCATACCTAGTTTTTGAACCCAATCTCTGAGGACGGCTGCTGGGCTTCCTCCATGGAATCCAGTTGCTGTAAAAGTGTCCCGAATTTTATCCGAGGTGGTGACTTCCAACTCCAAGTAAAATCTATAAAAAGGCCCAAAGTTGTATTCCTAGTGGGCCTTAAGCCCACACAGTGCCATAGTTGCCGAACACTTAGGCGCGCACTGAATCCCGCCGCCTCAATGGTGACTCCACTGGGGATAGAAAAATTGATTCCAGTGTTTTATGTTTTATTATTTTTAATTATCTAATTATTTCTTCTGCATTCACTACACCATTTTCACATACTATGCACACAATCCTGAATAACCTGACAATGGCTGTTGCTCTGCTATCTTTGTTTCATTCAAACCTGGTGGTGAAGTATATAGCTATTGTCACTCACAGTGGAGTACAGTTAAGTATGTTGTTTGGACTCTTAAGTGGGGATATAGAAAGAGAGTATATAAAAGACTATGGGAGCCTTAAAATTTACATGAGACTTCAGCTCATGTAGTGCCCTAGAAACTACCCTTAAGTATTTCCCTCTTATGCATGTGTTTTGATGCCATATAGTAGTCTCATTCAGAAAGCCCAAGCCTAATAATGATGGCCATTTTAGATTGGGCTTTTGTCCTTCTATAGGCCCATTATGTTGGACTTTGATTTTATGAAAGAGATATGCTAATTGTTTGGTCCGTCTCGAGAGTTTATGCATATACGTCGGTTTTATTATCCCCTATTGATAATTAAAACCCTAACCAAAAATTCTAAGTAAGAGACTTGCCTTGAACACGTGTGTGGGAGGAATAAGGTTGGAAGGCTGTGTTTGTGAGACCCTATGTGTGTTTGATTATTTATTTATTTTTGTTTAAACCCTTAAAAATACCAAAACAAATATGCATATCATGCATACACATCATGTATATTTCTAACCATTTATCTCACAGAAATTGATCCTCCATCCTCTGCTTAGACATGCACTCACGAAGGTCAGCTAATCAGATCTACACCGGTTAGAGCTACTTCATTGACTAAAACTGTAATAATGTCTGACAACTCTAATATGGAAGCCTTTAGGGGACAGTTGAAAGAGGAGATCATTGCTGATACTAAGAACCTTATCCGGGAAGTAATGGGAGAAGTACTCTAGACAGCTAGGGGAAAACAACGGATTGACTTGGATGAGGGTGAAGCTACAATTGGGAAACCCAGGGACTGGGATGATGATCTCGAGACTGTGCTTGCTAATCCTCATAGGTAAGAGTTTTAAGCCACTGGAAATTCTGAATAACTGGAATGGGCTAAGGAGATTGCAAAAATGAAATCTCATATGCAACTTCTGATGAAAGATAAGGGCATGGATGCTTCCATGGATTACAGTGACATAGATTTTAATAATGAGGAGCCCTTACTGAAGAAGTTCAAGTTCCCCGACATAAAGAAATACTCAGGAACTGAAGATCCACATTTTTATTTAAAGTAATTCATCACCCACATGAAAATAACTGAGTTGACTAAATCTCATATTGTGAAGCAGTTATCATTATCCTTGGAGGGAGCATTGATCTGGTGGTATTTTTCTTTGGACTCTCATATTCAAGCTGATTGGAAAGAACTATGTGATGTATTTATGAAGCAGTATGGGTTAAACTCTCAGATGGAGGTATCACTGAAGGATCTGCAGAATACCAAGTAGAAATTCAATGAGTCTGTTACTGATTATCTAACTATATAGAGGGGTAAGCTCTCACAGATGAGACATCGACCAGTCGAATCATTAGTTGATGCTTGCTATTGATGGATATAATCCACCACTTGCTAGGAAGTTAAATGATACGGGAATCATGAATTTTGAAGAACTCTACAGGTTTGGGGTTCAGAAGGAGACTGATGTGGCTCAAGAGAAGTAGTATTTCAGAGGAAGGTCGGGGAATAAGGAAGGACCGAGCAGTAATGTCCAAATCGATGCTATTGAGCAGACCCAAAAGTTTTTCAATCTTGGAATGCCCCTTTTAAAAGTTCTCGAGAAGCTCATCGAGCAAAGATTCCTTCGATATTTACCATTAAAGACTCCATTTCCTAATGCCAATCCAAAACTCTTTTGTAAATACCACCAAGTCATCAGACATGACACTGATCCATGTACCTACCTCAAACACGACATCAAAGATCTCTTTGACTCTAGAAAGTTAGTCGACCTGGAAACCAAAATGCTAAATGCCCAAATAAATCCTTTACTATACTACCGAAATACCCCACCACCAAATCAACATGTCCTAATGATTGGCACTAGTTCGACTAAAGAACAAGTGCTAAACTCTTTCATCGACCTTGAACCTACCCAACTTACTCAACCTACCCAACTTACCCAATCTGAAACCATCTATGAGGGGAGGTCTGTTTGTGAACATGTTGGATATCTGGTCTTCTGATAATGAGAAAATCAAAAAAGGGATTGATGTATGGGGAATAGAAAGAGGATAGGTGGTCGAGCTTATGGCATCAATTGAAGAGAGGAAGGAGGAGAAAAAAAGAACCAGTTGAGAAAAAAGAACCTGAAGCTGGATCTGAGGTTGAAAAAAAGGAAGAACTAAAGAAATAATTTCCTGAGAAAATAGTGTCCAGTATGTGGGAGCTTCTGATGCAATTTAAGATTCACCGGGATGCTGTGGCCCAGGTTTTGCACGAGAGGAAGGTTTCCACCATTACAACCCCTCAACAGTTGGTGAGTTCCTTGATGCAAAAGCTTAAGGGGGCAATTGTTTTCACTAATGAGGATCTGCCATTGGAAGGGAGAGATTATTACTAGCCATTGTTCATTAAGGCCGAGATTAAAGGGAAGATGACCTGCTGTGTGATGGTTGGCAATGGGTTAGCCATAAATGTATGCCCTTTGAAGATACTGTCGAGGCTTGGTTTCACTGCTGCTGATCTACAACCTATTGATGTGATAATCAAGGCCTATGATGACACTAAGAGATCAGTGGAAGGCACATTAGGAACTTTGGTTAAGACTGGACCCATCGAGGCTTGGGTTACTCTCTATGTGATCAATATCCCGGTCACTTTTACTGCATTATTGGGAAGACCTTGGTTCCATCCTCTAGGAGGATTTCCTTATACTCTCCATCAGAAGATCAAGTTTTACATTAAGGGAAAATAGTCATTATCTCAGCTGAATCTGAGGCAACCATCTTTAAAGTTAACTCCTAAAAAAAATCCCTCTAAACCCTAATTTTGAGGTCTGCATGATTTATGACAATTCTATGGAGGAGTGGGTGTTTAACATACTCAAGAAAATGAATTTCATGCCTGGACTGGGATTGGAAAAGAACCATACTAGACCATTAAAATTTATGAAAGCTAAACTACAGATTCTGAAGTATGGACTTGCCTATCATGGAGAAAAGGATGGACTCGATTGTGAGAAGGAGCTGTCACTCTGGGAGAAGTTCATCTGAGAGGGGAATTACAATCCCTACAAGGGTAAGCCCGAGCCTCTATTTTTAGAAGGAATGAAAGTCCCTGGGTTTGAGATCTTTATAGATTATATGGGAAAGAAGATTATGGACGAACCAATACTGGAGGAGCTGCTAGTTGATGAGGAAGACACTGCTGCTGCTGTGGAACTCACCTCCGGCAAGAAGGATGCTGCAAAGAAAGCTGTGGATGTTGCTGTTGAAAAGGATTCTAAAGGAAAAGGGATTATTACAGAGGGAGTGAAGATTGTTGCTGAAGATGCTGGTTAGAGTGAGACTGCTGTGGACTTAGAGACCTTCATCCAAAACTCTTTTATTGATACTTTTTCTGATGACTTGGATGTTTCCCTTGCTAGTCTATTTAAACTTAATGATTTATTCTATTCTAAGGTTGATGCAATGAAATCTGACTTTGCTTACTTGTGTGATGTCTTATCTAATGGTTATGCTTATTATGATGATCATTTCATGCATATATTTGACATTAATTCTATACAAACCATAACATTTAACTTAGGCACAATTGAAAATCCCAAAAACATAATAATTACTTTTGATCTTTCTCCTGATAAGAGTGAAAAAATAAATGAAATTTTAATAAAGAGATAGAAAGCATTTGTTTGGGGCTACGAGGATATACCGGGGATAGATCGTAAGATTATAGAACATGAGATCCCTACTTATCCTCATGTCATGCCAGTTAAATAGAAAAAGAGAAGGTTGAGACTAGAATGGGCACTCCCAATTAAGGAAGAAGTTGAGAAATAGTGGAAGGTCGGATTCCTTGAATTGGTCGAAGACACAAAGTGGATTGCTAATATAGTACTAGTACTAAAGAAAAGACAGAAGAGTAAGAATGTGTATCGATTACTAGGACTTGAACAATTCCTGTCCGAATGATGATTTCCCCTGCCTCATATTAATACACTGGTGGATAGTATAGCTTCAAATGCGATGTACTCTTTCATGGATGGATTCTCTAGGTATAATTAGATCAAGATGGTTGAGGCAGATAAGTTGAAAACTTCATTCATCACCGAGTGGGGGATTTATTGTTACTTGGTGATGCCGTTTGGACTAAAGAATGTCGGATACCAATAGATGGCCACTACTTTGCTATATGATATGATCCATAAAGAGATTAAAGTGTATGTGGATGATATAATGGTTAAGTCTCCAACCAGCAAATGACACTTTGAAGCTCTAGACAAGTTTCTAGATAGAGTCGAGAAGTATAATTTGAGACTGAATCCGAAGAAGTGTGTATTCGGGGTTACTTTAGGGAAACTTCTAGGCCAGATAATTAGCAGAAGAGGGATAGAAGTTGATACGGATAAGATAAAATCCATCAGTGAGATGCCAACACCAAGAATAGAAAAGGATGTAAGAGGATTCATAGGACATTTACAGTACATCAGTCTGTTCATAACCAAGTTGACTTCCATATATGAACTGATATTCAAGCTACATAGAAAGAATTAGCCAGTGGTATAGGATGATCGATGCCAGCAGGCTTTTGAGTCCATCAAAAGATATTTAATGGAGCCACCTATATTGCAACCTCCAAGGCCAGGGAAGCCATTGATTTTGTACTTAGCCATCGAGAAGGAAGCTGTGGGAGCAATGTTGGCACAAGAGTATGAGAATGGAGTGGAACATGTTGTATACTACTTGAGCAAGAAGTTTCTATGTTATAAAGCCAACTACAACTTGGTAGAAAAGACATGTCTGCCAGTTGTGTGGGTGACTAAGAAACTTTGACACTATTTTCAATTTTATAAGATTCAAGCGGTATTAAAGTATGATCCTCTAAAGTACCTCCAACAAACTCCTTTTCCCATAGGAAAGTTAGCCCGATGGTTGGTGCTGCTTATAGAATTTGACATTGAGTAACTATCTAGAAAATTGATTAAGGGAAAGGATGTTGCAAACTTTTTGGTATAGAATCCTATGGATGACAATCAGGAGTGGGAATTGGAATTTTCTGATGAGCATTTAGGAGCCATGGAGGTACAAGGATGGTGTATGTACTTCGACGGAGCAATTAATTGTAAGGGGGCAGGTGTCGGGGTAATCTTGATCACTTCCAAAGGCGAAATGGTTTCTATGGCAAAGAAGCTGGAATTCAAAGTAAGTAATAATCAAGTGGAATATGAAGCATGCATATTCAGATTAGAAGCTTTGAGAAGTGTGGGGGTAGAAGAGATAACAGTTTACGGGGACTCAATATTGGTGGTAAAACAGGTCTCTAAGGAATGGGAAGTTAAAGAAGATAAGCTGAGGCTTTATATGAACCATTTGGCCATCGTTACTCTTTCATTTAGTCAGTGCATATTTGTGCATTTGCCTTATGATGAAAATCAAGTTGCAGATGCTCTGGTTATATTAGCCTCAATATGGAAAAGTGGTTCACAAGTTCCAACTAAGCCCTTGATTTTGGCAAAGTCTAGGACTCCGTGTTATGAGGAAATGAGAGTAATGCCGATGGGTCCTCAAGAAAAGCTATGGTTTTATAATTTACAGAAGTATCTCGAGACTGGTCAGTTTCTTGAGTATGCGGATAAGAAGGAGAAGGTATCTTTGAAGGTCTTATCCAAACAGTTTATCAGTCACAATGGTATGCTGTATAAAAGGATGCCAAATGGGGTACACTTACGATATGTCGATAAGGAACAAGCTCAGACGATTGTGGAAACTGTGCATACAGGCATTTATGGGCCCTATATAAATGGGACAGTTTTGGCTAAGAAGATAACTCGATAGGGGTACTTTTGGTTAACCATGGAATCGGATTGTGTCAAGTTCGTGAAGAAGTGCCATAATTGTTAAGCTTATGGGGATGTTAGTCATCTGCCCTCAATGGAACTTCAAGGGCTGACATCTCCGTGGCCTTTTGCAGCTTGGGGAATTGACATAATTGGAAAGATAAGGCCGACTGCATCGAATAGGCATCGGTACATTATGGTGGAAGTAGATTACTTCTCCAAGTGGGTGGAAGCTGAGTCACTTCAGTTGGGTCAAAGCAGATGGCGAGGTTTATAGAAAGAAATACAATCTGCAGATATGGGTTACCATACCATGTCGTGACTGATAATGGAGTTCAGTTTCAATCAGAAACCACTGCATTACTCCAACACTATAAGATAGAGCATCACCAGTTATCTCCCTATCATCCTCAAGCTAATGGTACGGTTGAGGCTGCAAATAAGAACATCAAAAGGATCTTAGCTAAGATGATAGAGAGTTACAGGGATTGGTCTGAATATTTATAGTTCACATTATAGGGATATCAGACGAACCGCAAGAATATCTACTGAGGTTACACCTTAATCACTAGTATCTGGGTGTGAGGCAGTATTGCTAGTAGAAGTGGAAATTTAATCTTTGAGAGTCTTGCTAGAAATGAAGATTCCCGAGTATCAGTGGGTGAAAAGTAGGCTGGTACAGTTGACGTTATTAGACGAGAAGAGATTAAAAGCCATGTACTATACACAACTCTATTAGAAGAGGATCACCAGAGCTTACAATAAGAAAATTAAGCCGGGGAAGATGAAGGAAGGAGATTTAGTGTTGAAACACATGAAACCACGTTTTACTGATCCGAGGGGAAAATTCAAGCCGAATTGGAAAGGACCTTATCTTGTGAAGAATATATTCTTAAAAGGTGCAGCCATTTTGTCTTATTCGGAAGGGAATGAGTTCAGAAATCCTATCAACCTAGACAAACTCAAGAAATACTTTCTGTAAAGTTTCACTAGGGAGAAAACCTCAAAAGAGACTTTCTAGGCAAAAGTTAGAGTTTAGAAAGAAAGAAAAAAAAAGAAGAAGAAAAGAAAGAAAAGAAAAATAAGAAAAAGAAGAAAAATAAAAAGAAAAAAAAATAAAAAAAAGGAAAAAATACTTCCAATAGCATAGAGCTCCCAGCAAAGCGGTGTGTTATAGATAGATTGTCTAAGCCAATTAGTGTTTCAGTAAGGATAATCGGCATGGGATTGGGTCCAAACTCGACTTGGTCAAGAATTTATAGGATCTTAAGATCGTAGTCACCAGAAGAGGAAACTAGCAGAAATTAGGCATACAGGCAGAAAGTGATCATCCGAGGCCCGAGAGTCAAGATAGATAAACTTACTAGTGGTGTAAGAAAATCTTCGGGGTTGGGAGTCAAGACAGCCCGAGACAACTTACCAGTGGTGCTCTAATATTTGGCAGTAGGCTCTGGGAGATAGGGGAAGGCGCCATGTGAGCAAAAAGGAGGAGCGTCGGGAGTCCTCCATGTGGGGGCACGTAAAGTGCTAGGGCCAATCGCAAAAGTCCTCCATGAAGGGGCATGAGAAGTGCTAGTTCCGGCATTAGCAACTAGAGAGTGGACTTGAGCCCGCTGAGTGAGGCAGTCACCAAAAGGTAGAGATCTAATCTGAGGACCAGTACCTCTCGTATGAAGTTACAAAAGAATAGAAATTAGAAGATTATAAGGCAATGACTAGATTATATGATCACAAAGCGTATAAGACATACCTAAGTGACAAGACCAGGCAATGGAACCTGAAGCAGCAGCTCGTACCTAATAAAGGTCCTATAGACACCAGGCTATTATGCAATAACCCGGTGTATGGCATGGGATCCTCTCAAAGCCCGCTTCACATCCTTACCTCTCAACAGGTGTGCCCAGAATATAGTAGGAGGATCCATGGGCACACGTCTCTGACTAGGACCCAAAGTCCACTCAAAGACGCACTCCTCAAAGTAGTTCATCCTCTGGAAGGGTCCCACTAAGAGGACACTCCTATCGGCCAATGGTCTAGACTGGATCATGGTATCATACCAGCTCTCTACAGCTCCCTATGGTGTCCTCGTGACCTAATCAAAGAAAAAGATATGCCACGTAAGTTGAAATCCTGTATATTTTAATAAAATTCTAGCCAAATTTATTTCTTTTTGTAGATTACCTCATCCTAAGACAACTTTCTAAGGTGTGTGCGATGAAGATAAACTTGGGACATCTCCGCCTCCAAGTCTGGCTAGTACCCCATCGGCTCAACACAGGAAAGACTCCAACTGAGGGCATCACTCCTCGGATAAGGCTCATCTCCAAGCCCCAAACCTGCAAGACAAAGAGGGTTATGATAAAAAATAAATAAATAAAGGGGGTCAGAGGTTAAAACATACATGTATAGCGTGCCAGAACCCACATAATCGGTGAGTCCCTTAGATGAACTCGTCCATGCTCCAATACAGATAAGCAAGAGTAGCAGAACCCCAATCATAATTATGGATGAGATCCATATCTTTGATGGCCATCAGTAAGATAAGGTCCACTAAGCTAGCAGCGTCACAAAAAGGGTGGTGCCCAGCAGATAAAAAATGAAGGCTCGGACTACCTGGTCGATCTACCAAGGGGTGGTGATGTCCTCAGCGCTAATGCCGGAGTAGTGAGTATGAATCGAGTCAAACTTAAATGTATGTGTCCCTTTCGTGGCGGGAACCATTCCGAGCAAGTGCTCAATATAGGTGACATGCATAGGAGTCATCTGCGCTAATCTTCGATCAAAAGGCACCAGATCTCCAGCACATGCCACTCCTGTGATGACAGTGAAAGCAACTGGGTCTAACGTGAGCTCCCCAACTGGTAGGTGTAAGGTGTGCGTAAAGTACATCCATCGCTCCATCAATGCATATAAACCGTTGAGGTTATGGCGACCAACAATAGTAGGGAGTGCTAAAATAAAAGGCTCTAAGCCTGTCTGGTGGATCCTATCCCGGATTACCTCTGTCATGCTATCATACCACTCACAGGCACTAGTAGTATTACCAGCACCCTTCAGAGAGTGCTGGTTAAACTATAGGGAGTATTGGATAAATTTTTGATTTATACATTTAAAAAAATTGGAAAAATGAACTAAATTTATGTTTCTGACCTGTAGAGGTGCACACCTCTAAAAAGCAAGAGCACACACCTATACAAAGCAAAAGTACCATGCCTCAGTGCCGGAAAGGCGCACGCCTCTGAGCTGAGAAGGCACACGCCTCACCGTAGAGGCGTAGCCTCTACAGCGCAGGAGGCCGTTCAATTTAATTCAAAAATGTTCAATTTTATCTCATTTTCTATTAAATATTTAATCAATTAAGCATACATAGACCTAATACTAACCGACCCAGTCCTATTTTTGATGAAAAAGTAGGTAAAAAATAACTAACCTCTCCTATATCCCGAGAACATATATGGGTATGCAGAGAATGTGTCAATGGAATGTCTCTCTTGGAATCCAATCCCATAGAATGAGGCACCCGAGCCTCTGGAGCAACAGCAGGCCAGGTAAGAAGCACGGGTGTATAGTCAAACTCAGAATGGAGAAGAAACGAAAGTAGAATGAAGAAGGAAGAAGAAGCGCGAAAAGTTTGAAATGAAAATAAAAAAGATTTGAATTTATTTGAGTTTTGGCAAATGGCCAGTTTGGTCCTTAAAGGGAAAAGTATTTTTTAGTACCTGAGGTTTTAAATGTTGGCTACTATATTAAAATTAAATTATCTTTTGAAAGAATTTACAGATTACATGATGTGAAACATTAAAATTTGACCCTCTCGAGTTGTACCTCGAGGATGATAGCACAGACAAATCAAAGCCTCTTGGTTTTTAATACCAAGGTTAGCCGGTGACCCCAAATTGAAGCCTTTTGGTTTTTGACACTAAGGTTGGATGACGACTCCGAATCGAAGCCTCTTGATTTTTGACACCAAGGTTGGACGGTGACCCCAAATTTAAACTTCTTAGTTTTTGACACCAAGGTTAGACGATGACACCAAATTGAAGCCTCTTAGTTTTTGACATTAAAGTTGGACGGCGACCCTAAATTGAAGCCTTTTGGTTTTTGACACCAAGATTGGACGGCGACCCCAAATTGAAGCTCGTTAGTTTTTGATACCAAGGTTGAATAGTGACAAAGTTACACGTCTCGGGTTGTACTCCGAGGATGACGGTCCAAGGACTAAATTATAGGATTGAAGAATATCCTTTTTGTATTTATTGCTTGCGTGTTGTTTTTTGAAAAACTGAATTTAAATTTGTGTTTAACCAACTTTCCAAAAACTAAGGGGGCAAACTGTGGACACATGATTTAACCGGTCCGTAAAGAAAAGCTCGATCATGAAAAATGACAAATAAACCTAATTTGCCAAGGAACTGGATTCAGGCCCACTTATGAGAAGCCCAAAATCATAACCCAAACCCACCAGAAAAGACTAAGCCCAAACACATTACCCAGTAAACTAAGCCCAAGAAGTTAGAGCACATGGCCCAAAAGCCTATCAAGCCCATTTTCTCTGTAGAGGCGCTGCCTCTTCAGAAGAGAGGCGCACGCCTCTTTCATAGGGAGGCACACGCCTCTACGACATCTGTTATAAAAAATAACAGCAGAACGTGGATCACTCCACATTCTGTAACAGTTAATTCATTACGAATGTGGGGGGTTTAATGGCAATTAAAGGGGGTTTATTCCTCTACAATAGGAGAGGGGGAGCTCTGCAGAAGAGGGGAGGGACATTTTTTTAGGTTAAAGATTGAAGGAAAAAAAACAATGCCAAAACAGAGAGCCAAACAAGAAACCAAAAAACCAAAAAAATGAAAAGAACCAAAATCAAGCAAAAAGGCTTGAATTCCAAATTTTGAAAGTAAGAAGGGCGTTCCAAAATAAATCTAAGGCCAAAATATTTTCAAAAATCAGGCTTCACAGTAAACTTTCTTTCTTTCTCTAATCTTGAATTCAATTTTAATTATTCTTTTTTCTTGTTATTTTATAATATGACTCTATTTTATATAGTATTTTGAATCGTTTGTGATCTTTTCCTGTTGTTTTAATTGAGTAATTAAATCATTTGAATCGTTTAAATGTGAAATTTAGTTTTTACAAAAAATCAGAGGGCGTGCGCCTCTGTCTCTCAAAGACGCATGCCCCTAACATATAAAGGCACATGCCTCTATAGCTTTTATGCATTATTAAAATTTCTAATATTATTAAGGGCGAAGCCTTTTATAGAGGCGTACGCCCCATCTTCACAGAGGCACATACCTTTGTGACACAGAGGCGCACGCCTTTGTGTCCAGTTGAATAATATTTTATTTTCTTTTATTTTCTTGCTTTATTTCTCGATTTCGTAGTGGATTTCTTTTTTGAAGATTTAACTATTTCCTTTGTGATGGCAGAACAAGTTTATAATGGATTATTTCCATTATTTTGAGATTTATTTATTTGTTTATTTATTGTAAAAAGGGTTGTAATAATTTTTCCTTCCTCTTTTTCTTTATATGTGTTTTTAATTTTTGTTATTTTATTATGAATTGTGTTTATGGTGAATGTGAATGTGAATTGAGGACCAAATTGCATGAAATTAGAATTAATAATCAAACTTGGACTAAATTGTAAAATTTAAAAATTATTTGGATCAAAATAGCCATTTGCATGTAATTAAAGGAATAATTAAAAAATTAAAAATAATAAAATATAAAATACAAATGGAGGCTGATCGCAAGGTCGGGTGGGCCATTTAAAGTCCATACCTAGTTTCCGGACCTAATCTCTGAGGACGGCTGCTGAGCTTCCTCTGTGGAATCCAATTGCTGTAAAAGTGTTCCGGGTTTTATCCAGGTGGCAACTCCCAACTCCAACCGAAGCATGTAAAAAGGCCCAAAATTATATTCCTAGTGGGCCCTGAGCTCACACTGTACCATAGTTGCCGAACACTTGGGCCCGCACTGAACCCCGCCGCCTACAGTGGTAACTCCACTAGAGATATAGAAACTGATTCTAGTTTTTTATATTTTATTATTTTTAATTGTCTAATTATTTCTTCTGCATTCACTACACCATTTTCACAAACTATGCACACAGTCCCGAATAACTCGATAATGGTTGTTGCTCTACTACCTGTGTTTCACTCAAATCTGGTGGTGGAGTATATAGCTATTGTCACTCACAGTGGAGTACAATTGAGTACGTTGTTTGGACCCTTGAGTGGGGATACAGAAAGAGAGTATATAAAAGACTGTGGGAGCGTTTAACCTTACTTGAGACTCAGCTCATGTAGTGCCCTAGAAACTACCCTTAAGTATTTCCCTCTTATGCATATGTTTTGATGCCATATAGTAGTCTCATTCATAATGCCCAAGCCCAATAATGATGGCCATTTTAGATTGGGCTTTTGTCCTTCTACCATAGGCCTATTATGTTGGACTTTGAATTTACGGAAGAGATATGGTAATTGTTTGGTCTGTCTCGAGAGTTTATGCATGTACGTCAATTTTATTATCCCCTATTGATAATTAAAACCCTGACTAAAAATTTTAAGTAAGAGACTTGCCTCGAACATGTGAGTGGGAGGAATAAGGTTAGAAGGCTATGTTTTTAAGACCCTATGTGTATTTGATTATTTGTTTATTTTTGTTTAAACCTTTAAAAATACTAAAACAAATTTCATATCATGTATATACGTCATGCATATTTCTAACTATTTATTTTATAGAAATTGATCCTCTATCCTCTATTTGGACACGCACTCGCGAAGGTTGGCTAATCAGATCTACACTGGTTAGAGCTACTTCATTGACCGAAACTGCAACAATGTCTGACAACTCTGATATAGAAGCCTTTAGGAGACAGTTAAAAAAGGAGATCACTGTTGATACTAAGAACCTTATCCAGAAAGTAATGGGAGAAATACTCCAGACAGCCAAGGGAAAACAACCAATTGACTTAGATGAGGTGAAGCTATAATTGGAAAACCTAGGGACCAAGATGATGATCTCGAGATTATGCTTGCTGATCCTCCTAGGCAAGAGCTTCAAGTCGTTGGAAATTCTAAACAATCAGAATGGGCTAAGGAGATGGCAAAAATAAAATCTCAGATGCAACTTCTGATGAAAGATAAGGGTATAGATGCTTCCATGGATTACAATGACATGGATTTTGATAATGAGGAGCCCTTATCGAAGAAGTTCAAGTTACCCGATATGAAGAAATACTCGGGAACTGAAGATCCCCATTTTCATTTGAAGCAATTCATCACCCATATAAAAACAAATGAGTTGACTAAATCTCAGATTGTGAAGCAGTTCTCATTATCCTTGAAGGGAGCACCGATCCGGTGGTATTATTCTTTAGACTCTCACATTCAACCTAAGTGGAAATAACTATGTACTGTATTTATGAAGCAGTATGGGTTGAACTCTCAGATGGAGGTATCATTAAAGGATATGCAGAATAATAAGCAGAAATTCAATGAGTCCTTTACTGATTATCTAACTAGGTGGAGGGGTAAGCTCTCACAGATGAGACATTGACTAGTCGAATCTGATCAGTTGATACTTGCTATTGATGGATGTATTCCACCACTTGCTAGGAAGTTGAATGATATGGGAATCAGGAATTTTGAAGAACTCTACAAGTTTAGGGTTCAGAAGGAGACTGATGTGGCTCAAGAGAAGAAGTATTTCAAAAAAGGTCTGGGAACAAGGAAGGACCGAGCAGTAATAGCTAAATCAATGCTATTGAGCAGCCCCGAAAGTTTTCCAATCTTGGAAGGCCCCTCTCAAAAGTCCTCGAGAAGCTCATCAAGAAAAGACTCCTTCGACCTTTGCCACCAAGGACTCCATTTCCCAATGCCAATCCAAAACTCTTTCATAAATACAACTAAGTCATCGGACATGACACTAATCAATGTACCCGCCTCAAACATGACATCCAAGATCTCATTGACTCCAGAAAGTTAGTCGACCCAAAAACCAAAAAACCAAATACCTAAACAAATCCTTTACCGAACTACCAAAATACCTCACCACTAAATCAACATGTCCTAATGATTAGCACTGGTTTGACTGAGGAATAAGTGCTAAACTCTTTCATCGACCTTGAACCTACCCAACTTACCCAATCTAAAACCATCTGTGAGGGGGGTCTGTTTGTGAACATGTTGGATATCTAGTCTTCTGATGATGAGGAAATCCAAAAAGGGATTGATGTGTGGGGTAGAGAAAGAGAATGGGTGGTCGAGCATGTGGCATCAGCTGAAGAGAGGAAGGAGGAGAAAAAGGAAAAACCAGTTGAAAAAAAGAACCTGAAGCTAGATCTAAGGTTGAAAAGAAGGAAGAACTAAAGAAAGAATTTCCTGAGAAAATAGTGTCCAGTATGTGGGAGCTTGTGATGCAATCTAAGATTCACTAGGATGCTATGGTTCAGGTTTGCACGAGAGGAAGGTTTCCACCACCACAACCCCTCAACAGTTGGTGAGTTCCTTGATGCAAAAGCCTGAGGGGGCAATTATTTTCACTGATGAGGATCTACCATTAGAAGGGAGAGATCATTATCGGCCATTGTTCATTAAGGCCGAGATTAAAGGGAAGATGACCTGCTATGTGATGGTTGACAATGGGTCAGCCATAAATGTACGCCATTTAAAGATACTGTCGAGGCTTGGTTTCATTGCTGCTAATCTATAGCTTACTAATGTAATAATCAAGGCCTATAATGACACTAAGATATCAGTGAAAGGCAAATTCAAAACTCTAGTCAGGACTGGGCCCATCGAGGCTTGGGTTACTCTCTATGTGATTAATATCCCAGTCACTTTTGCTGCATTATTGGGAAGACCTTGGTTCCATCCTCTGGGAGGAGTTCTTTCTACTCTCCATCAGAAGATCAAGTTTCACATGAAGGGAAAATAGTCACTATCTCAGCTGAATCTGAGGCAACCATTGCAGCTTTGAAGTTAGCTCCTAAGGAAATCCCTCTGAACCCTGGTTTTGAGGTCTGCATGATTTATAAGAATTCTATGGAGGAGAGGGTGTTGAACATGCTTAAGAAAATGAATTTCATGCCTGGACTAGGATTAGAAAAGAACCAGACTGGACCACTAGAATTTATGGAAGCTAAACTATAGATTCTGAAGCATGGACTTAGCTATCATGGAGAAAAGGATGGACCCGATAGTAAGGAGGAGCTATTACTCTAGGAGAGATTCATCTGAGAGGGGAATTACAATCCCTATAAGGGTAAGCCTGAGCCACTGTTTTTGGAAGGAAGGAAGGTCCCTAGGTTTGAGATCTTTATGGATTATCTGGGAAAGAAAATCATGGATGAACCAACACCGAAGGAGCTAATAGTGGATGAGGAAGTCACTGCTACTACTGTAAAACTCACCTCCGATAAGAAGGATGTTGCGGAGAAAGATGTGGATGCTGCTGCTGAAAAGGATTCTAAAGGAAAAAGGATTGTTATAGAGTGAGTGGAGATTGCTGCTGGAGATGCTGGTCAGAGTGAGACAATTATAGACTTAGAGACCTTCGTCTAGAACTCTTTTATTGATACTTTTTTTGATGACTTTGATGTTTCCCTTGCTAGTATGTTTAAACTTGATGATTTATTCTTTTCTAAGGTTGATGCAATGAAATCTAACTTTGCTTACTTTTATGATGTCTTACCTAATGGTTATGCTTATTGTGATGATTATTTTATGCATATATTTGATATTAATTCTGTGCAAACCACAATATTTAACTTAGGAACAATTGAAAATCCTAAAAACATAATAATTGCTTCTGATCTTTCTCCTGATGAGAGTGAAAAAATGAAAGAAATTTTAATAAAGAGATAAAAAGTATTTGCCTGGGACTATAAGGATATGCCAGGGATAGATCATGAGATTGTGGAATATAAAATCCCTACTTATCCTCATGTTATGCCAGTTAAACAGAAAAGGAGAAGGTTGAGACCGAAATGGGCACTCCCGATTAAGGAAGAAGTTGAGAAATAGTGGAAGGTCGGATTCCTTGAAGTGGTCGATGACATAAATTGGCTTGCTAATATAGTACCAGTACCAAAGAAAGACGAAAGAGTAAGAATGTATGTCGATTATTGGGACTTGAACAAGGCATGTCCGAAAGATGATTTCGCCTTACCTCATATTAATACACTAGTAGATAGTGCAGCTTCAAGTGCGATGTACTCTTTTATGGATAGATTCTCTGGGTATAATTAGATTAAGATGGCTGAGGCAGATACGTTGAAAACTTCATTCATCACCGAGTGGGGGATTTATTGTTACTTGGTGATGCCGTTTAGACTAAAAAATGTCGGAGCAACATACTAATAGATGGCCGCTACTCTGCTATATGATATGATCCACAAAGAGATTGAAGTGTATGTGGATGATATGATGGTTAAGTCTCCAACCAGAAAAGGAAACTTTGAAGCTCTAGATAAGTTCTTGGATAGAGCCGAGAAGTATAATTTGAGACTGATTCCAAAGAAGTGTGTATTCGGGGTTACTTTAGGGAAACTGCTGGGCCACATAGTCAGTAAAAGAGGGATAGAAGTTGATCCGAATAAGGTAAAAGACATCAGTGAGATACCAGCACCAAGAATAGAAAAGGACGTGAGAGGATTCATAGGGCATCTGTAGTACATCAGTCGGTTCATAGCCAAGTTGACTACCATATATGAACCGATATTCAAGCTGCTTAGAAAGAATCAGCTACTGTTATGGGATAATCAATGCCAGCAGGATTTTGAGACCATCAAGAGATATTTAATGGAGCCACCTGTGTTGCAACCTCCAAGGTCGGGGAAGCCGTTGATTTTGTACTTAGCCATCGAGAAGGAACCTGTGGGGGTAATATTGACATAAGAGGATGAGAATGGAGTGGAACATGTTGTATACTACTTGAGCAAGAAGTTTCTACCTTGTGAAGCCAACTACAATTTGGTAGAAAAGATATGTTTGTCAGTTGTGTAGGCGACTAAAAAACTTCGGTACTATTTCTAATCCTATAAGATTCAAGAAGTATCAAAGCATGATCCTCTGAAGTACCTCCAACAAACTCCTTCTCTCACGAGAAAATTGGCCTGATGGTTGGTGCTGCTTACAAAATTTGACATTGAGTACCTGTCTAGGAAAGTGATTAAGGGAAGGGTTGTTGCAGACTTTTTGGCACAGAATCCTGTCGATGATAATCAAGAGTAGGAATTAGAATTTTTTGATTAGGATTTAGGAGCCATTGAGGTGCAAGGATGGCATATGTACTTCAACGGAGTAGTTAATAGCAAAGGGGTAGGTGTCAGGGTAATCTTGATCACTCCCGAGAGTAAAATGGTTCCTATGGCAAATAAGCTGAAATTCGAAGTAACCAATAATCAAGCGGAATATGAAGCATGCATATTCGAATTAGAAGCCTTGAGAAGTATGGGGGCAGAAGAGATAACAGTTTATGGGGGCTCGATGTTGGTGGTGAAATAGGTCTCCAAGGGATGGGAAGTTAAAGAAGATAAGCTGAGGCTTTATGTGAACCATTTGGCCATCGTTACTCTTTTAGTTAGTTAGTGCAGATTTGTGTATTTATCTCGTGATGAAAATTAAGTTGCAGATGCTCTGGCTACATTAGTCTCGATGTGAGAAAGTGGTTCATGAGTTCCAACTAAGCCCTTGATTTTGGCAAAGTCTAGGACTTCGTGTTCTGAGGAAATAAGAGTAATGCCGATGGGTCCACAGGAAAAGTTATGGTTTTATAATTTACAGAAGTATCTCGAGACTGGTCAGTTTCCCGAGGATACAGATAAGAAAGAGAAGGTGTCCCTGAAGGTCTTATCCAAAAAGTTTATCAATCATAATTGTATGCTGTATAAAAGGATGCCAACTGGGGTACACTTACGATGTGTCGATAAAGAAGATACTCAGATGATTATGAAAACTATGCATGCAGGTGTTTGCGGGTCCCATATGAATAGGACAATTTTGGCTAAGAAGATAAAGCGACATGGTGCTTCTGGTTTAACTATGGAATCAAATTATGTCAAGTTTGTGAAAAAGTGCCATAATTGTTAAGCTTATGGGGATGTTAGTCATCTGCCCTTAATGGAACTTCAAGGGTTGACATCTCCATGGCCTTTTGCAGTATGGAAAATTGACATAATTGGAGAGATAAGGCCGACTGCATTGAATAGGCATCGATACATTATGGTGGTAGTGGATTACTTCTCCAAGTGGGTGAAAGCTGAGTCATACACTTCAGTTGGTTCAAAGAAGATGGCAAGGTTTATAGAAAGAAATATAATATGCCGATATAAGTTGCCACACCATATCGTGACTGATAATGGAGTTTAGTTTCAATCAGAAACTGCTGCATTACTCCAGTACTATAAGATAGAGCATCACCAGTCATCTCTCTATCGTCCTCAAGCTAATGGTGCGGTTGAGGCTGCAAATAAGAACATTAAGAGGATCTTAGCTAAGATGATAAAGAGTTACAGGGATTGGTATGAATATTTACAGTTCATATTATGGGGATATCGGACGACCGTAAGAACATTTACTAGGGTTACACCTTATTCACTAGTATATGGGTATGAGGTAGTACTGCCAGTAGAAGTAGAAATTCAATCTCTAAGAGTCCTGCTAGAAATGAAGATTCAAGAGTATCAATGGGTGGAAAGCAGGCTGGCACAGTTGATGTTGTTGGATGAGAACACATTAAAAGCTATGTACCACATGCAACTTTATCAGAAGAGGATTGCTAGAGCTTATAATAAGAAAATTAAGCGGGGGAAGATGAAGAAAGGAGATTTAGCGTTGAAATACACGAAACCACTTCTTACTAATCCGAGGAGAAAATTCAAGCCAAATTGGAAAGGACCTTACCTTATGAAGAAGATATGCTCAAAGGGTGCAGTCATTTTGTTCGATTTGGAAGGGAATGAGTTCAGAAATCCTATCAATCTAGACAAGCTCAAGAAATACTTTCTGTAAAGTCTCACTAGGGGAAAAACCTCAAAAGAGGCTGTCTAGGCAAAAGTTAGAGTCTAAAAAAAAGAAAAAAAAAGAAGAAGAAAAGAAAAAAAATAAATAAAAAGAAAGAAAAGAAGATAAAAAAGGAAAGAATACCTCCAACAACACAGGGCTCCTAGTAAAACAGTGTGTTACAGATAGATTATCTAAGCCAATCAGTGTTTCAGTAAGGATAATCGGCATGAGATTGAGTCCGGACTCGACTTGGTCAAGAATCTATAAGATCTTGAGATCATAGTCACTAGAAGGGAAAACTAGCAGGAATTAGGCATATAGGCAGAAAGTGATCATCTGAGGCTAGCACACTTCAAAACTGTTGACAGCCATAACAACCTTCAGGAAAGAATCAAAAATGATCCTATTTCCTAAGACATGTGTCAGAGGAGAAGGAGGAATATTGAATAGACGGGCCATCTATTATTGAATAGCTCTATCATCTGGCTTATTCACTGATGGAACTGCAATCTATTTGGAGGAATTATCTGAGTAACCTAGAATCACTCTAAACTCTTCAGGCAGGGGGAAGAATTCAAAGTTATTAAACCTGAAGATGTGATTTTGTGGATGTTAAAATTGGGCAGCTGTGTGCAGGAATTAATAGTTTGATCTTACAAAGATGGAGAGATCTGAAGACAGAAAGATGAAAAGGATGAAGTTTTTACCAATCTTTTCCACCTAAACTCTGCAGGATGGGTCAGATTAATTTCAGATGATGTTCTGCCATGGTTTAAAGAGTTTTTAGGGTTTTTTAGAGATGTGGGGGTGGCTGTGGCATGTGAGGATGGGTATAAGGTGTATTTATAGATTTTTAAAAGGGGATGAAATATGAAAATTTCACTATCAGAGCCAATGAAGTGCCACCACACCAAAGAGGCACCACCACAGCAGGCGGAGGTGCACGCCTCTACATTTTAGAAGCACATGCTTCTGTGTTTCAGAGGTGCACGCTTCTATGTTTTAGAGGCGCATGCCTCTATGTTTCAGGGGTGCACGCCTCCATGTTTTAGAGGCGCACGCCTCTTCTCTTTCAGGTGGCGCCTCTTCACTGTAACATGGTTAAAATGGTCCGTTTTGATGAAAATTTGCTTGGAATTGGATTATAGTGATTGTACGGTTGATTATAGAGCAGAATATTGAAAAGAAATACAAGCACTGGTATAAAATGCACTATCATATCATCCAAATATGTTTGTGTACAAAATTCATATCTCAAAATACCTATCTATACCCTAACCGATCCTAAGTCTATAGACTAGTCCTGCTCAGACTCAGTCTCCTTATTATCCTCGCTAGCTACCTCATCCTCGGCATCCTGAATGCCAAGTGATGGTAGAATGTCAGCAGCAGGAATAACTCTATCGTCATCTCCACTTACTATTTGGAAATTAGTTAGTTATTGTTGGAGCAACAGGATCTGGCCTTCCAGTCCTGCATAATGTGCTTGTCCAAATAGAAAGAGGAAACATATAAGTTAACATCATAAAAGCATGCATACATATAGGATAGGAATAAAGATATACCTTCCATTCCTCCGACATCTGGAACGTAAGATCCCGATAGGCCTCGAATAAGCCATATATATACTCATCCTGCTCTTTATGAATCTGCAGGTGCAAACTATGTCAATGCTAACATTTTTTGTAGCAAGAAAATAAGGAATAAGAACATGAATAATACTCACGTGGGTGGTAGTAGAAGGTACAAGTGATGGAAAGTCTTCGGGGTTGGGAGTCAAGACAGCCCGAGATAATTTACCAATGGTGCTCTAATATTTAGTAGTAGGCTCTGGGAGATAGAGGAAGGTTCCATATGAGCAAGAAGGAGAAGCATTGGGAGTCCTCCATACGGGGGCACGTGAAGTGATAGGGCCAGTTGTAGAAGTCCTCTGTGAAGGGGCATGAGAAGTGCTAGGTCTGGCATCAGCAACTGGAGAGTGGACTTGAGCCTGTTGAGCGGGGCACTCATCAGAAGGTGGAGATCTAATATGAGGACCAGTACCTCTCGGACGAAGCTATAAAAGAATAGAAATTAGAAGATTATAAGGCAATGACTAGATCACATAATCACAAAGCATATAAGACATACATGAGTGATAAGACCAGGCAATGGAACCTGAGGCAGCAGCTCATCCCTGATAAAGGTCCTATAGATACTAGGCTATCGTGTAGCAACCCGGTGTATGGTAGGGGATCCTCTCAAAGCCCGCTTCAAGTCCTCACCTCTCAATAGGTGTGCCCAGAACATGGTAGGAGGAGCCATAGGCACACCCCAAGTACATCCTCTGGAAAGGTCCCACCAGGAGGACACTCCTATCGGCCAATGGTCTAGGCCGGATCATGGCATCAGACTAGCTCTCCAGAGCTCTCTATAGTGTCCTCATGACCTAATCAAAGAAAAAGATATGCTAGGTAAGTTGAAATCCTGTATGTTTTAATAAAATTCTAACCAATTTTATTTCTTTTTGCAGATTACCTTATCCCAAGATAGCCTACTAAGGTATGTGCGATGAAGATGAACCTAGGACATCTCCCACCTCCCAGTCCGGTTAGTGCCCTACCGGCTCAACACAAGAAAGACTCCAGCTGAGGGCATCACTCCCTGGATAAGGTTCATCTCCTAGCCCCAAACCTATAAGAGAAAGAGGGTCATGATAAAAATAAAAAAAGGGGGTCAGAGGTTAAAACACACATGTATGGTGTGCCAAAACCCATATAATCGGTGTGTCTCTCAAACAAACTCATCCATGCTCTAATACAGATAAGCAAGAGCATTAGATGCCCAATCATAAGTATGGATGAGATCTATATCTCTAAAGGCCATAAAGAAGACGAGGTCCACTGAGCTAGTAGCGTCACAGAAAAGGGTGGTGCTCAGCAGATAAAAAATAAAGGCTCGGACTACCTGGTTGATCTGCCGAGGGGTGGTGATGTCCTCAGCGCTAATGCCAGAGTAGTGAGTATGAATCAAGTCAAACTTAAATGTGTGGGTCCCTTTCATGGAGGGAACTATGTCGAGCAAGCGCTCGATATAGGCGACATGCATAGGAGTCATCTATGCTAATCGTCGATCAAAAGGCACCGGATCTCCAACATATGCCACTCCTGTGATGGCAGCAAAAGCAACTGGGTCTAACGTAAGCTCCTCGACTAGCAAGTGAAAGGTGTGCGTAGAGTCCATCCACCGCTCCATTAATGCATATAGACCGTTGAGGTCATGGTGACCAACAACAGTAGGGAGTGCTAAAATAAAAGGCTTGAAGCATGTCTGGCGGATCCTATCCCGGATCACCTTTATCATACTATCATACCACTCACGGGCACCGGTAGCATTACCAACACCCTTCAGAGAGTGCTGGTCGAATTGCAGGGAGTATTGGATAAATTTTTGATTTATGCATTTAAGAAAATTAGAAAATGAACTAAATTGGTGTTTCTGACCTACAGAGGCGCACACCTTTAAAAAGTAAGAGCATATGCCTTTATAAAGTAGAAGCGCCATGCCTCAGTGCCGGGAAGGCGCACACCTTACTATAGAGGCGTCGCCTCTATAATAAAGGTGCGGCCTCTACAGCGCGGGAGGCCGATCGATTTAATTTAAAAATGTTAAATTTTATCTCATTTTCTATCAAATTTTTGATCGATTAAGTATACATAGACCTAATGCTAACTGACCCAGGCCTATTTTTTTATGAAAAAGCAGGTAAAAAATGACTAACCTCTCTTGTAGCCCGAGAATAGATATGTATATACATAGAAGGCGTCAATGGAATGTCTCTCTCGAGATCCAGTCCCATAGAACGAGGCACCCGAGCCTCTAGAGAAACAGTAGGCCAGGTGGAAAGCACGGGTATAGGGTCAAACTCAGGATCTATGGCAGAATGGAGAAGAAACGAATGTAGAAAGAAGTAGGAAGAAGAAGCGCGAAAAGTTTGAAATGAAAATCAAAAGGATTTGAATTTATATAAGCTTTGGCAAATGGCCAGTTTGGTCCTTAAGGGGAAAAGTATCTTTTAGTACCTGAGGTTTTAAATGTTGGCTAATATATTAAAATTAAATTATTTTTTGAAAGAATTTACAGATTATATGATGCGAAGCATCAAAATTCGAGCCTCTTGGGTTGTACCTCGAGGATGACGGCACAGACAAATCGAAGCCTCTTGGTTTTTGACACCAAAGTTGGACGGTGACCCCAAATTGAAGCCTCTTGGTTTTTAACACTAAGGTTGGATGGCGACTCTGAATCGAAGCCTCTTGGTTGTTGACACTAAGGTTGGATGACGACTCCAAATTGAAGCCTCTTAGTTTTTGACACCAAAGTTAGACGGCGACATCAAATTGAAGTCTTTTGGTTTTTGACACCAAGGTTGGATGGCGACCTCGAATTAAAGCCTCTTAGTTTTTGACACCAAGGTTGGATGGCGACCCTAAATTGAAGCCTCTTAGTTTTTGACACCAAGGCTGGACGACGACAAAGTTATACCTCTTTGGTTGTACCCCTAGGATGATGGTCCAAGGACTAAATCACAGGATTGAAGAATATCCTTTTTGTATTTATTGCTTGCGTGTTGTTTTTTAAAAAACTGAATCTAAATTTATGTTTAACCGATTTTCCAAAAACCAATGGGACAAACTGTGGATACATGGTTTAGCCGGCCTGCAAAGAAAAGCTCAATAATAAAAAATAACAAATAAGCCTTATTTGCCAAGGAACTGGATTCAGACCCATTTGTGAGAAGTCCAAAATCATAACCCAAACCCATCAGAAAAGACCAAGCCCAAACACATTACCCAGCTAACTAAGCCTAAGAAGTTAGCCCACATGGCCCAAAAGCCCATCAAGCCCATTTTTCTCTGTAAAGGCATGCCTCTTTCACAAGGAGGCGCACACCTTTATGACATCTGTTATAAAAAATAACTGCAGAACGTGGATCGCTCCACGTTCTACAATAGCCAATTAATTGTGGACGTGGGGGGTTTAATGGCAATTGAAGGGGGGTCCATTCCTTTATAATAGGATAGAGGGAGCTATGCAGAATAGGGGAGGGACATTTTTTTTAGGTTAAAGATTGAAGCAAAAAAAAAAACAAAGCGAAAATAGAGAACCAAACAAAAAACCAAAAAACTAAAAAAACAAAAAGAACCAAAATCAAGAAAAGAGGCCTGAATTCCAGATTTCGAAAGAAAGAAGGGCGTTCCAGAATCAATCTGAGGGCGAAATATTTTCAAAAATCAAGCTTCACAGTAAACTTTCTTTCTTTCTCTAATCTTGAATTCAATTTTAATTATTCCTTTTTTCTTGTTATTTCAGCATGTGACTCTGTTTTATATAGTGTTTTGAATCGTTTGTGATCTTTTCCTGTTGTTTTAATTAATTAATTAGATCATCTGAATCATTTAAATATGAAATTTAGTTTCTGCAGAAAACCAGAGGGCATGTACCTCTACGTAGAGGCGCCGCCTCTGTCTTTCAGAGATGTACCCCCTAACATATAGAGGCACACACCTCTATAGCTTTATGCATTTTTAAAATTTCTGATATTATCAAAGGCAGCACCTTTCATAGAGGCGTGCGCCCCATCTTCATAGAGGTGCACGCCTCCGTGTCCAGTTGAACAATATTTTATTTTCTTGCTTTATTTCTCGATTTCTTAGTGGATTTTTTTCTGAAAATTTAATTATTTCCTTTGTGATGGCAGAACATGTTTATAATGGATTATTTCTATTATTTTGAATATTTATATTTTGAATATTTATATTTTGAGATTTATTTATTTATTTATTTATTGTAAAAAGGGTTGTAATCATTTATCCTCCCTCCTTTTCTTTATATGTGTTTTTAATTTTTGTTATTTTATTGTGAATTTGTGTTTATGGTGAATGTGAATGTGAATTGAGGACCAAATTGCATAAAATTGAAATTAATAATCAAACTTGGACTAAATTGTAAAATTTGATAATTGTTTGGATCAAAACAGCCATTTGCAAGTAATTAAAGTAATAATTAAATAATTAAAAATAATAAAATATAAAATACAAACGGAGGCCGATCGAAAGGTCGGGTAGGCCATTTAAAGCCCATACTCAGTTTTCGGACCCAATATCTAAGGACGGCTGTTGGGCTTCCTCCGTGGAATCCATTTGCTGTAAAAGTGTCCAGGATTTTATCCGAATAGCGACTCCCAACTCCAACCAAAGTCTGTAAAAAGGTCCAAAGTTATATTTCTAGTGGACCCTGAGCCCACACAGTACCATAGTTACTGAATACTTGGGCGCACACTGAACCTCGCCGCCTACAACATTAATTTTTAAAAAATTGTGATCATAGTTAACCATTAGAAAATAAAAATATTTAATTAATTTTGTTGGAGAATTTTATATATATAATATATAAAAAGTTCAAATGACTCGTAAGTGTTGCAAAATTGGATTTTAATAAAGCCAATTGGTTTTATCACTACAACCAAAAATACTTATAACGACAATCATCAAATATTTTATAAAGTTCAAAAAATGTTATTATATATATATATCAACATTTTTTAAAAATATTATTCAAATGTAACTTATTTCAGTGTGGTTAGATACTATACTAACATTTTAAATATTTGTTGGTATTCATCTATTATAACATTAATAATAATTTATAGTGATATATTTTTATTATTCCAATAAATTTACTTTAAGTAATATTTATTAAACATCATAAAAATTAATTATGAAATGTTATTATACCATCTTATTACAACATATAAAAAATATTATTATAAAATATAAGTAATATATTGATTGAGTGTCATATTACAATAATACAACATTTTATAGTCGTTGATTAAATTTTTATTATACAAATTTGTTTATTTATTTAAATATTAAGAAATATCATTATAAATTATTAGTGCACTTTCATCAATATTATAATCAATCGTATATTTTTATTTTAATATTTGTAAATATTTATATTATTTTGTAAATAAAAAATGAATTTTATTACCATCATAATTGAAAGATATCTTCACCACTCAAACAAAATATAAGAATTATTATTAAAGATAAATTTTATTAAATAACGTTTATACATTACAATATTATTTTCAATATTACAATTATATATCCAATAAATTAGCATAATGTAAAAGTATTTTTAATGAAAAAAGAAAAAAATGCAACATTAATCTAATACAATCATGACTATAAAATTTCACATTTTTTATATTTTGTAGCTATAGTCTTCAAAAGTCTTTTCACCATTAACTCTTGATAAACATTTTCATGTGTTGTAGGGGATTAAATTAATGTACCTACATCACAATTAAACAAATATACAAAAATCATATTAAAAGAAATCATAATAAAATGGGCAATAAATTTGAAGCTCTCCTACAACCAACCAAACCATATTGCACCAAAAGGCCCTCATAAGTGTAAAAGTTGCTCTAAACATCTGGATAAAATGAAATACATCAAGTTGGATAGAAACTAGGTCTCCTCATTATAAAGAAATACCTAATCCTCAAGATGATTTTCTTGAAACTTGAGAGGGATCTTGAATAAATTCAAAGGAAAAATTCTTGATGAACCTAATAGAAAAAAAAAAAAGCCGAGCAAAAAGAATTTGCAATGAATTAAATGCAAATAGTGCAATTTCCATTTAAATTCTACTTGTTTAAAGAAAAATAAATGGAATTGGTAACCATAAAAAAAAAAAGAGATAAGGATAAAATTTTTTTTAAAAAGTTTTTGAGGTGATAGAGGTTAAGTTGAGTATGGACATATAATAATTTAAAATGATTAGGAGATTTTAAAATTTAAAATTTTCTCTCTCCGTAAAATTAAGAAAAAAAGATAAAATTAAAATTTAATAAAAAATTAATATAAAATATAATATGCCGAATGCATTATTTCACCCCCAAACTTTATTCAATTATTGTATTGCACCCTTCTACTTTTATTATATTTTATAACACTTTTAAATTTCTATTTTAAACCTATTTAACATATAATCTTTTACTTTTTTAATCACTATAAGGCATAAGCCATCACATGCCAAGATGGATTGGCATGTGTTTTCAATTTCTTGTGGGCGGTGGGATGATCAAATTAAACTGGTGTCCACTTTAAATAAAGTAAAAACAAAAATGAGGGACTAAATGAAAATTTGTACTATCTTCTCCGTTTGTCTCCACCGTCATTGAAAAAAAAAAATTCCATGCACCCAACTATCACTCCCACCATCATTATTTACCTTCAAAACTCATCCCCACACATCTTTAGATTTGTCGACTAAGTGCAGAGTTGTAATTATGAATGACCATGGTAGCAAAATGGTGGATGAAAGGCCCTACAATTACAAAATAAGCCAAGAGATGATCTAGCCAATTCAGGCTTACACGGGTAAAGAAAAACCAACATTATCAATTAATTCAAAATAATGTTACTTGTATCCGTTTTACATGGGTTCTCTTTTTTAGTTGTTTGAGTTTTTCCCTATTTTATTATCATTTAATGGAGGTGGCGGGTGAGAGAATGGGTTTAATAGTAGAGAGTTTGATGAAGAGTACCATTTTTTGTTTTTCAAAAATATGTAGTTCGGTTGCTTTTATGTTTGAATAGAAAGATTGATAAAATTATAAATTGAATTGGAAAGATAGAAGTGACTGTTGAGTATTGTGTTGATCGGAAAGTACTGCAATGATCGTCCGGTAAAAATTAAAGTGAAAAAATTTCATTTCTTTTTTTTAAAAAAAAAAAAAGAATTGAGAGGGAGACATGGCATTATTTGATTCGCTATTCTCGTGGACAACAGCCCAAGCAATAACCACATAAGCTTTATTTGTCCACATTAGAGTGAGCGTTGAACATTTGCCCATCTAAGGGTTAAATGGACGGAAAATATATACAAATACCCTTATTTTTTACTTTTATAATTTAAATACTTTAAGTTTTTAAAAATTACATCTGTGTCCTTTTTTATTTACCTGCATGTCCTCCTCTCATTTTTTATTTTCTTCTGTGCCCTTTCATATTCCTTTCTCTTTTTTCTCTGTTTTTGGCTTCTTTATTCTCTTGTTTTTTTTTTCTTCTCTTATTTCTTTATTTTTAATACAATGAACAAAAAAGGTTTACCCATTTTAATGTGAATCAGAATGAGACCTTCTACCAACGATCCTACCAAGTCCATTCCCTTACCTCTCACTGTAAGTTAACTCTACCCCTTCATTCACTTCTACCTTTCAATCATTAAAGATTCTTTCTCTTTTCTTGTTTTGGTTGAATTTACCCCATTACAGCAGAACAAGGTCAATCAAATGATACCCAATTCTCAAGAAAATCAACCATTCGATTCTAGTGTTTCGCAGCATGCTGCACAACAAGGATCCAATTCTTTCACTTTAAAACAGAGGTTGGTCCTTTTACTTTTTCATAAATTCTTATGCTTTTTCTTTCGAGTTGTTGTTTCATTGTAGTCATGTTATCATTTTTTATAGGGATTTTGATTTCTGTAACCTTCTTTTATAACTTATAGTGAAATGTTTGATACACATTTTAAATATTCTCCTTCTATATCTGAAAAGTTTGAAAACTTATGAAATGTGATTTGAAGAAAAAAAATTAGTTTTAAGAAAATGGTGAAGAAATCAGTTTCTAAGAAATTAATGAATAAAAATAAGTTGATGATGGTGATGAAAGAGAT
>CATIWO010593765.1:0-11863 GCA_949673435.1 Macaranga tanarius | reverse complement strand
TACATGTACTAAATAAGTTTGTCACTCATATTATCAACTCTTGATAATAAACTTATTTAACATTGTACTAAGAGTAAATATTCAAATAAACAAACACTTTGATCCAAATGAATATTTTATTGCCATGGGGATAAATATACAATGTCTATATACATGAATGGCCATAGGGCACATCTACACTAACACACTTGCCATTATTGGAATTTGCCTATAATAATGGTTATCACTCTAGCATCGGAATGGCACCTTATGAAGCCTTGTATGGGAGAAAATGTAGAAGCCTGATATGTTAGGATGTTGAGAGCTTGAGACAACTTAAAGGTCCAAATTTAGTGCAAAAAATGGTAGATAAAATTTAAGTGGTCAAGAAATGTTTAAAAGTGGCTCAAGATCACCAGAAAAGTTATGCTGATCGACACCACCGGGAGATGGAGTATGGAGTTGGTGAGAAAGTCTTCTTAAAAGTGTCACCGTGGAAGGGAATATTAAGATTTGGTAAGAAAGGGAAACTGAGTCCAAGATACATGGGACCGTATAAAATTATGGAGAAGGTGGGACCGTTGCCATATAAATTGGCTTTGCTAAGAGAATTATCTTCTATTCATGATGTATTCTTTGTGTCTATGTTGAGACGGTATAGATCGGATCCTAGTCACGTGATACAAGAGCCTGAGATAGAGATTTTCGAGGGATTAAGTTATATGGAAGAACCAATGGAAATTCTAGATCGGAAGGTGAAGCAGTTAAGGAATAAAAAAATTATAATAGTAAGGTGAAATGGAGCCATAATTCACCTAAAGAAGCAATATGGGAGGTAGAAGAGCTAATGAAGCAAAAATATCCACAACTTTTTCCAGAAAGTGGTGAATAGTAAATTTCGGGGATAAAATTTTCTTTAAGGAGGGGAGAAATGTAACACCCACCTTTTAGAATATGTATTCCTATCTTATGCATTGCATTTTATACATAGTATAATTGTGGACTTAATTTAAGTATGGTTATGTATATGTATTATAGAGAGGGACCTAAATGTAAGGAAAGATATGAGTAGATTGTCATAATAGAAAGTTATGGGTTATTATATAATAATCCCATTTCATTAAGGCGTTAAGAGGAAATTATGGTAATAAATTCCCTTAACTATCTAGATATTTAATTCCTTAATTAAGACTAAGCATCATTACTTGGTGTGTGTGCGTGCGTGCATATGTGTGTATGTATGTGTATAGAGTTGTACAGTTTTGGAGAAGAAGAAGAGTGATTTTTGATAAGCTTTGAGAGTTTTTGATCTTGCTCTACTCATCTAATAAGAGTGTTAAGAAGATTTAGGACGTCTTAAATTAATTGGAGCATCATTTGGTAAGCTTTACATGCATTTGTATTGATTGAAGTTGAGTTTTGATAGTTGCAAATTTGTGCTCTATTTTTCCTATTTTTTAGTCCTAGGGTTTTTGCCATAACTTTCACTGTAGAGCTCTAAATTGAGCATGGTTAGAAGCTCTGAAAACTTCAGAGAGTCCTCTACAAATTCTATATTTTACACTTGGACTGAATCTATTGTTAGAATGGTTTAACAGGATTTGACATTTTAGTGCTCATGCTAATGGCCCTGTTGTACCCGAATTGTTTCAATAATTCATAAATAATTCTATACTTGTCCGAATTAAGCAATCCAATTGGGATTGATGAAGGGAATGGAGAATCAAAGAAACTAAATATGCGGAATTTTAAAATTTTTGGAAGCATGCAACACTTGCACCAAGTCTGAATCCATTCAATGCCCCAAGAACCAAATCACATGCACTTTACATAACTAAACATCCATCATGGATAATATTTTAACAATAATCAAAGAAGACATGTAATCAAATTACAAGTCCTACTTACTAAGAGTTAAGCAACACTTACAAAACTCCCAAGTTTGTAGAATGCTCGATAAGCTTTGATTGTTGTAATCCACTAGCTCCGAGTTTCCTAAACATGAAACCTCCAGCTTGTGACACATGGTTTGCTTCAAGGATGATCTTCAAGATGTATCAAGCTCTCCACACAAGCCTCTCCTTTGATTGACCTAAGAGCTTATGAAAGCTTGTTTAATCTTGATGATGGTTTGAAAGAGATATCACAACACTTGTGATGTAGAAAGTTTCACTCTTTGAACTAAGGAAGAAGGAAGACTCCTTTTCTTTTCCTTTCATTTGGTTAGAGTAACCAAAGCTCTCTCTTTTCTCTCTTGGCCAAAAATTCCAGCACAAAGTTATCTTCAACTTTTCTTTTTCTTATCATTTAATAAGCTATTGGTGTCTTCACAGTCAAGTCTTGCAACTATTGCAGTCACCATTCCAAGTCTTCATTCCAAGTTAATGAAAGACTTGGAATTCTACAACCTTGACCAAAGAAGCCACCCATCTTTGAATTGGCTAGTTTGGTTGGATGGACATCCCCATCCCTATTCCAATTCTATTAACACTTAATGGGCTTGGACTTGGGCTTGGGCTTAGGATATGGGCTTCTCTACACTTAGAGATGCCCCAATCCAATTCAAATATTAATGGGCTATATTGAACTCTTTAATCAAAACCCAATCCATATAAATAACAAGTGGACTAGTTCAAACTTTTTAAACCAAGTCCAATGCCTGTGGTCCATCACATAGACCAAGTCCATCATCCATAACACATATGGTCCATCTTATAGCCCATGTACATATATATATATATATATATATATATATTTGGAAGGCTAATATTAATTCAATCTTTAACTTAATATCTCATATCAAATTAAGCCTAAATTAATATTTCCTTAAATGTAATAAAATTCCAATCTTTGAATTCGGATTTCGGGATATTCTAGATCCCTACATATGCGCAAATACAATTTAATTAATTAATTAATTAATTAAACTCTTTAATTAATAATCAAATTAATGTTAATCATCATAAGTGCAACCCTTATGTGTGTGACTTACTAGGTTCAAGTCTAAATGGTAATGGAAAATGATATTAACACTTAATATTATGGAAACACCTTTCCATACTGAATTTGAAAATCCCAATGTGTTACATTCAGTTCCCATAAGTCGTGAGTGACCCCCAGCATAGATATCACGACTACCCAATTAGAAGCGAATGCTATATGTAGATTTATAAGAATCAAAGAACACAATTATCGTGCACTAAATGTCCCTTCATTACAAGATCTCAATATTGGCTAGAGTCAAGGTTTAGTCAAACTCTAATTGCCTCTATCATATGACCTCATCTTAAGTTCAATTCTTAATAAAACACGACTACTACTAGAAACTCTTTTCTAGCATCGAAATTCTTTTTGGGTCAGTCGAGTTTGACCTGGCCAGGTACTTATTCATCAAGAATAACTTAGATAGCATATGATCTTATCCCGGTTCACTCTAGGTAATGAATTCCATCTTGGCCGATCACTCATCCCTACATATAACCAACTATAGCCGCCAAACGCCATATACCTATACATGGCTAGCATAGGTATATAAGCGGTAACAAACTCTAACCAACCATGTATAGATGACCGTGTCACCTCCGGTCAAAGGACGATATGCATAATTATGTCTAAGATTGTGATTGTTGACTAAAGTGAATTCCCAAGCAATCACGAATCTTATGTCACTGTTCCATCCACTCATCACATGAGTATCCATATGTCTATTCTGATAACTCATATCAAGTAGCATGAGACTCACTACCTCCCACTATCAGTATCACATACCGATCAAGGAAAATAGACAGAGGTGATAGTCTAGGGATTAATAGTATCTTTATATTAACCCACCAACTATGAACATTTATAGTATATATACTAAATGAGTTTGTCACTCATATTATCAACTCTTGATAATAAACTCATTTAATATAATACTAAAGGTAAATATTCAAATAAACAAACACTTTATCTAAAAGAATATTTTACTGCCAAAGGGATTAATATACAATGTTTACATACAAAAATGGCCATGAGGCATATATATATTAATAAAATCACCCTTCGAAAGCTCATCAATTAGCATATTTTTTGCTTGTTTTCTTTGTCTACCTACCCTACATTATTCTACATATTAAACCCTTCTTTTTACCCGTTAAATACCCAAAATTCGTGCATATATAAACTCAAAATTTTAGACATGCCTGAAAGTACACAAAACAGCCCCACACTAACATTTTTTTAGCTTATCTTTCACTAATATCTTTAGTTATCTAGTTTCATTTGTGATTCTCTTAGAAGTAGTAAGAGTTTAGCTCAATTCAGAACTCAAAAGGAACTTCTTTGTGAGTGTATTAGAGAGTTTATAATTAATTGAGAGAAACGCGTAAAGGAGTGTTAGGATAGAAATTTTTCTTTTAATTTCTATTTCAAATTTACATCATGGATACAAAGGAGAAGCTTACATTAGATGCAATACAAGCCATGTTGCAAACAATGTTGGTTCAACAAGAGGATATAAAGAGTGATAATCGAAAGGTCCATGAATGATTGGCAAGGTTAGAGATAGCTACCCCTATCCAAGTAATGGAGGCCTAACACATTCTCTTCAATGAACTAGAAGAGGAGGCAGCCGAAGAAGGATCGACGCATGCCAATAAGGCCAAGACCGAAGATGGGAACTTAGGATCAATGAAGATGAAAATTCTAGCTCTCAAAGGGAAGAGTGATCCAGAGACATACTTAGAGTGGGAAAAGAAGGTTGAAAGGGTGTTCGAGTGCCAATTATACCGAAGAGAAAAAGATAAAATTGGCCATCGTGGAGTTCACTAACTATGCTAGTGTGTGGTGGGATTAATTCATCTTCATTAGGCGTAGAAGTGGAGAAGGACCAATTACCTTATGGTTTGAGATGAAAACCATAATGAGAAAGAGATATGTACCATAACATCACTATAGGAATTTGAACAGATATTCATGACATTAAGAGAGAAAGAGGAAGAAGAGATTATTTTATGAAGATTATAATGGCAGAAATCGTGTAGTAAGAGTTTAGCTCAATTAAGAACACAAAAGGAAATTCTTTGTGAGTGCATTATAGAGTTTATAATTAATTGAGAGAAACACATAAGGGAGTGTTAGGATAGAAATTTTTCTTTTAATTTCTATTTCAGATTTACATCATGGATACAAAAGAGAAGCTTACATTGGATGCAATACAAGCCATGTTGCAAACAATGTTGGTTCAACAAGAGGATATGAAGAGTGACAAGCAAAAGGTCCATGAACGATTGGAAAGGTTGGAGATAGCTACCCCTATCTGAGTAAGGGAGACCCAACACATTCTCTTCAATGAACTAGAAGAGGAGGCAGCCAAAGAAGGATCGACGCATGCCAATAAAAGCAAGACCGAAGATGGGAACTTGGGATCAATCAAGATGAAAATTCTAGCTCTCCAAGGGAAAAGTGATCCAGAGGCATACTTAGAGTGGGAAAAGAAGGTTGAAAGGGTGTTCGAGTGCCATAATTATACCGAAGAGAAAAAAATAAAATTGGCCACCGTGGAGTTCACTAACTATACTAGTGTTTAGTGGTATCAATTCACCTCCATTAGGTGTAGAAGTAGAGAAGGAGCAATTACCTCATGGTTTGAGATGAAAACCATAATGAGAAAGAGATATGTACCACAACATCACTATAGGAATTTGTACAAATATTCACAACATTAAGAGAGAAAGAGAAGGAAGAGATCAATTTTATGGAGATTATAATGGCAGAAATCATGGAGATGATAGTGTTGATCAAAATTTAGGAAGACATCTTGCAAGAAAACACTCGAGGTATGACTCTAATTTCTATTCAATTTTAGAGAGTTGGAGTGATAAGGATGATAGACCCATTGTTGAGATTGAAATAGAAGAATTTAAAGATAAAAGTAAGAATATGCCTAGTTAAATTAATGACATTGGGTGTCTTAAATGTCATGGATATGGGTATGTTAAATGTGAATGTCTTAAAGAAAAGGTGATAACCATTCAGAATAGTACTAATGAAGTTCAAGAGAGCATTACTTATGAAAATAAGTGTGAAAGTGAAGAAGTTATGTGTGAAAAGATTGTAGGAGATTGTGAATTGAAGAAATATAAACATGTTAAAGTCATTGAATTGGTTGATAAATAGGTTGAAGAGAAAAAGTTAGAGATTCAGAGCATTATAAAGAATGAGGAGTTGATGATTTATTATGATTATACTAACAATTTAAACCATCTTTTTCTAGTCCTTTAAAAGTTCTTGTGTAGGATTTTAAGCCATATAAAGATCCATTTGAAGATGTGGTTATAAATGCCTTTGAAGAATTCCTTCCATATTAATTTGTAAAGACAAGGTCTACATTTCAAGTGAACAGTCAATTTAAAGTTGTTAAAAAATTGATTTTGTGGGCCATTACTATAAAGGAGATGTTTTCAAGAAAAGAATTTATGTTTGATCCTAGAGGATTCTTAGATTTATCAACTTTAGAAGATGGGCTACATTCGAGGATGAATCTTTTCGAGGATGAATCTTTTCGAGGAAAGGGGGAGTGATGCGAACCATACATGCCCATGTTAGTTTCCAAAGCATCATCTCGATGAGACATGGCTACAGACACGCTCATGTTCAAAGAGCGAAAAATGTCCAGAAGGATAAATGGCTAGAGACATGCCCGTGCATCAGATTATGTAATGTTCTATCTCAAAATTATAGTCGAAACATGCCCGTGTATAATCATGGCTAGACCGTGTTATAAGCCATGTAACAGTCTGCCAGTTTTTTATAATAACAACACGCCCGTGTCTTCTTTCACATGCCCCATTTCTCGACATGATTTCCTATCCAATTTTATGTTTAATTAGGATTTTCTTTATGTTTTCTTTGCTAATTAGAAGTTGTGTTTAATTACGAATGTCATTGTTTATTCCTAAAAGAGTTGTTTTCTTTTAAAACAAGTTTAGGTTTAGGATTACAAGTTTATAAATACTTGTATCAAACATCATTATTTAAGATAGTTGATTGATTTTATTCAAATTCTTAATTGAATTTTCTTGAGTTCTTGCGAGAGCTAAAATTTAAATTTGCTTCGAGCATATTATAATTCAACCCTGATAATTAGAGGTGCTAGTTGTTAGAAGCTAGTATTGCTAATTCCTATCAATTTATAGTAGATAGATCCTTAGGCAATGATCCCAATAGATTGTTACGGATCATAGTTGTTAGATAACTAATGGGATGCATCAAATTCACTTCCCTAAAGGCTTAAGATGGAGGTAATGTTACCTTTGGAGATAATACTAAAGGGAAGATTATGGGAATTTGGAAGATTATGGGAATTTGGAAGATATGTAACTTGAAAACCTCTTTATTCATCATGTTTTGTTTGTTAATGGCTTGAAACATAACTTGCTTAGTATTAGCCAACTATGTGACATAGGAAATAAGGTTACTTTCTACCCTAAGAATTGCTTTGTTAGTATACTTGACAATGACAAAGTAGTTTTTAGTGGTGAAAGGGTAAACAATGTCTATGTTATTAACTTAAACAAAATGAATAACAAATAACATAAATGTTTGATGTCTAATCTCATGATATATAGACTTAGCATGGAAGGTTTGGACATGCTAATTTTGAATTGATCGATGAACTTGGAAAAAGTGAACTTGTGGATGGAGTACCCAAACTCAAGTTCATTAAAGATAAGATTTATGATGTTTGTCAAAAGGGGAAGCAAGCTAAGTCATGTTTCAAACTCAAAAATAGAGTGTCCACCTCTAGACCACTTGAGCTAATACATATGGACTTATTTGGACCTACTATAGTAGCTAGCATAGGTGGAATGTATTACTTATTCTTCCTTATTGATGATTACTCTAGATTTACTTGGGTATGTTTTTTAGCTTCTAAAAATGATGCCTTTGATGCTTTTAAAAGCTTTGCAAAAAGAGTTCAAAAAGAAAAAGGCTTTTGTATAACAAGTATTAAAAGTGATCATAGAACCGAATTTGAAAAAGAATTTTTCAATTCCTTTTTCAATAAAAATGGTATTTCTCATAACTAATCTTCTCCTATAACTCCTAAATAAAATGGGGTAGTTGAGAGGAACAATATAACTTTAGTGGAAATGGCTCGAACCATGCTCCATGAGTATAATTTGCCATTGTACTTTTGGGCGAATGTCGTTAACATCGCTTGCCATTTTTCAAATTGTGTTTTTCAAAGACCAATCTTAAATAAAACTTCTTATGAGCTATAGAACAATAGAAAGCCCAAGATTTCACATTTTAGAGTATTTAGATGCAAATGCTTTATATTAAACACCATGGATAACCTTGGAAAATTTGATTTAGAAGCCGATGAAGGTATTTTCTTAGGCTATTCCACCTTTACAAAATCTTATAGCGTCTTTAACAAAAGAACTCTAGTGGTTAAAGAGTCCAGCACATTATATTTAATGAATTTAACCCACTTGATCCAAGAAAGGATCTTCTTATTGTTGATGACTTTGTAGGTGACTTCATGGATATGAACTTAGAAGACAATGATGCCTCAAAACCATTAGAGATAGAGGAACCTATAAAAGAGGGAGTTCAAGAAGCATCCCTACCAAATATAGATCTTCCAAAAGATTGGCACTATAAGAAGGATCATCCTAAGGGGATAATCTTAGGAGAAACTTCAAAAGGGGTAATTACTAGATCTTCCTTTAGACCTTTAGTTAACCTTGATTTTATTTCTCAAATTGAGCAAGATGAATGTTGGGTACTTATCATGCAAGAGGAAGTTAACCAATTTGAGGGAAATAAGGTTTGGAACTTAGTTCCTAGACTTAAGAATTATCCTATTATTGGCAGTAAGTGGGTTTATAGAAATAAATTAAATGAACAAGGTACCATTATTAGGAATAAAGAAAGGTTAGTAGCCAAAGGTTATAATCAATAAGAAGCCATTGTTTATGATGAAACCTTTGCCATTGTTGCAAGGTTAGAGGCCATTAGGATGTTACTTGCATTTGCATTATATATGAATTTCAAATTGTTTTAGATGGATATAAAAAGTGCATTCTTAAATGGTTACATCTAAGAGGAGGTCTATGTAGAACAACCTTTAAGCTTTAAGAGTCATGAGTTACCTAATCATGTGTTCAAATTAACTAAAAGACATTATATAGATTGAAATAGGCTCCTAGAGCTTAGTATGAAAGGTTGAGTAACTCCCTAATAGAGAAAGGATTCTCTAAGGGAAAGGTTGACATAATACTCTTCATAAAAAATTCCAATAATAACCTACTAATTGTGCAAATTTATGTTGATGATATTATATTTGGTGCTAATAATCATTGCTTGTGTGAGGAATTTTCTAAGCTTATGCAAGGAAATTTGAGATGAGCATAATAGGTGAACTCAAGTTCTTCTTGAGGCTTCAAATCAAGCAATGTAAAGATGGGATCTTCATCAATCAAGCTAAGAACACATAAGACATCCTCAAGAAGTTTGGAATGGAAAGAGCCAAAGATAGCAAAACACCTATGAGCACCACTACCAAACTCTAGAAGGATGAAAATGGAAAGCCAATTGATGAGAAGAAGTTTAGAGGTATGATAGGATCCTTTCTTTATTTAACCGCTAGTAGGCCTGATATAATGTTTGCCACTTGCTTGTATGTTAGGTTTCATTGTAGTCCTAAAGAATCTCATTTACATGTCATTAAAAGAATTTTTAAATATCTCATTAGCACATTGCATTTAGGACTATGGTACCCTAGGAATTCCACCTTTGACTTGATTAGCTATTCGGATGCAGACTTTGCCAGTAGTCTTTTAGATAGAAAAAGCACTTCCAAACTTGCCAACTTCTAGGTTAATATTTAGTCTCTTAGTTTAGTAAGAAGCTAGTTTTAGTTGCCCTATCCACTATCGAAGCCAAATATATGGTGACTAGTTGTTATTGCTCACAAGTCTTATGGTAAAAGCAACAACTCTTGGACTATGGCATTAGTCTTGATCACATTCAAACCAAATGTGACAATACAAGTGCTATTAGCCTTAGCAAAAATCCCATTCAATATTGTATAACCAAACACATTGATATTAGGCATCATTTCTTGTGTGATCATGCTCAATATGGTGATATTGTTCTTGTATTTATTGACACTAGCAACCAACTAGCCGATATTTTCACCAAACCACTTAATGAGGATAACTTGAACTTCATTAAGTAAGAGATTGGTATGTTAAATAGTTCTAGTTATGTTAGATAGTTCTAGTTTAGAATAATTTATCTTGATGATTATGTGTTTATGTGATTGTATGCATTGGCTTTGATGTTTGATTAGAATTAAGCATCCGAAGTTGCATTTAATTTAAATTTTTTTATACTAATTAATCAAATGATAAATTATTTGAACAACAAAAATTAATAAAAAAATTGTCCACTAAGATCCTTTGTCATTTGCATGATCAAAAACATTTGCCAAAATTACATTATTTCAAGAAAAATAATCTAAAGTTTAAAGTTTTTGAATTTGAAAATTTCATCCAAAAGGACTAAATTGCCACTACTTTTGGACCCAATTGACAGATTTTTAAAAGCTTAGGGACTAGCAGCCATCATCGCTCATAACCGTTGCAAACAAATGCATCATTTGTGATGCGTGTTGCATCAGGGCTGGTCACCCTCACAATTCGATGATCACGATCATTACCAGATCGTGAGGTGGACCTGATTTAAAAATATAGCCATTTTTCTCAAGTTTTATGCATATTTTGTGCCTTTTGCAAAAAGTAACATCCATTTAATCCCCTCTATTGATTTTAAATTAATCTAAAGGTCCAAAATGAGCTATTTTCTCTATAAAAACCCCTTCAAATTTCATTTTTAACTCACATTCCCATCTACATCTTATTCTCTACAAAAATTATTCATAGATTCTCTTTAGTTTTTCATTGTTTTAATATATTCTTCACATACCTTATTTACTCTCATCATCTCTTCATACACACACCACTCTTATTACCATTTTATCCACCATCTCCCATCCTTATCAATGGCTCCAAAGAGAAGTGTAAGAAAAGAAGCATCCTCCTCCACCTCCACTCCTCAAAGAGCATTCAAAGATCAACCAAGAAAAGGGCCACTAATTTCCTACACTTGCACACAATGAAGGGCAAGAGTCAATGACTTTTCTCAAAGAACCCTCATCCCTTTAAGATATATATCAAAGGTTTCTCTTGAAGAGCTTGGATGTTTTGATGAAGTTAAAACTTTACTTGAAAAGGTAGGCCTCTTCAATCTTGCTTTTGATTTACAACCTACCCATCCTCAACTAGTTGTTGAATTTCTCTCCTCTCTTTGTATTAGAACCCACCAAATTGATGATCTAAACCCTTCTAATAGTATGAGATTTAGGTTGGGTGGAAGGGATAGATTTTTAACAACCTAAGACTTTGATGACATCTTTGACTTTAACAGGGCTGGTCTCACTCAAACTAACCCTTTTTGGTGAAGGAAAGTATGTGTAGAGAAATAATGAAAGTGCGGAATTTAAAAATTTTCCATTGCATGCAACATTTGCATCAACACAATACATTTCCATGCCCATAGATCATATCACATGCATTCTTACAAAGCTAAACATGCATAATGAATAATGTACCAACAACATATCAACCAAGTCATGCTTTCAAGAGGGAGACCTAACAACTAAGAGATATTGTAACACTTACAAAACCCCTTAGTCGGTAGCACGCTCGAAAGGCTTTGGTTGTTGGTGATCTACAAGCTTGAGCTCCCCAAGTGTGAAGCCTCTAGCTTGAAACACAAGGTTGGCTAGGAAGACCTCCAAGGATGGTGTTGTTCAATCTTCAAGCCTCTC
>CATIWO010593517.1:0-11660 GCA_949673435.1 Macaranga tanarius | reverse complement strand
TAAGGAGTTGATTTTCATGTATTAAATTATTATTGTTGGAAGTGAATATTTTAACGTGGTAATAAATAATAAGAATAAATATAAGAATAATGTTGATTTATGTTATATGAGAAATAAAGTTGGAATTAAAGTGAATATAGTTTTGAAGGATGAAATTGAAAGGAAAATAAGCACTAAGTTGTAACAAGAGGAAGTAAATGGAGTTGTGAGGATAGAAAAGAAAAGAAAAGGGTCAAAGTGGAGAGGGAGAGAAGGAGTTGCTGAAAGCAACAGGAGAAAGTATGGGAGGAAGGAGAAAAAAATGAGAATAAGAAGAAGAGGAAGGAAGCAGAAGAAGAAAAAGTAAGAAAGCTCTGAAGAGGAGAAATTCAAAAATCAGAGGAAGGGAATTCAGAGATATTGGCTGGAAAAATCTATGAGTGGATTAAACTAAGAATTTAAGTTTTTGTGTTAAATTATGTTTGATTTGAATGTTGAATTTTTGTATAAGAAATTGAGTTTAAAAGCTAGATCTATAGATGTACGTGATGTATATAGACTGAATATATGTTTAAGAATTTTATTTATATCATTTCTGAACTTTAAATGTGGTAAGAATCAGAATTATTGGTTGATTGCTGCTGTTGCTATCGAATCAGAGGTTGCAAAGGCGACGCGTCTTTATTGAGACGACACCTTACCACCTCTAATATGACGCCTCTGCGTCGGTAAGTTGACGTCCTTGCTCCGGAAGGTCGACGTCTTCTCAACTTCAGAAAGGCGCCACGCCTTTGCTTGGTGGCGATGCCTTTGTAACTACTGTTGGCGCCTCAGCACCGCAAGGGCGACGCCTTTGTGCAGAGGAGGCGCCTCTATATCCAAAATTTTTACTCGGTTCGATTATTTTTATTCTAATTGAAGTATAACTATGAACCAAACATTAGAATAACATTCTAGAACTTTTAAAATATTAAGAAACGAGTTTAAACTTTAAGATTTAATAATTTTTGGGTAATTATTGATAAGTCTGTATTTAATGACTAAAAGATATTTGAATTCCCTGTATTATGGAGTCTCAGACAAATAGACTAAAGTATTATGAATAATTGATAAAGAACATCCAAACTGGTAGGTTATGCCTTTGCAAAGAATATGAATAATGCAAAGCTTTACAGTGATTGATACACAAATAATTGAAATAAGAATATATATATATATATATATATATAAAAGTATATATATATATATATATATGTATATGGGATGAGTTGGAAAAGATGAGCTGACCACTCGATTGATAACTATATTTGGGACAGCACAGGGATTCAGAGGTACCTTTAGGGTGAATCTTTGTGGTATATATGTATGCATACGATGATATTGAAAATGAATATGTGATTTGGCTCGTGTAAGCCATGGAAATAAAGTTGAGATAATGTGAGAGAGAGTTGTTGTATATTGTTGTTCCTTCAGGGAAGGGTTGAGAATTATCTATTATGAGATAATGATATGAAAATACCAATTGTGAATGCTATGAATAATAATAACACTGAGCATGGAAATGTTTGAAACTCTTAACTCTAATAGCAATTGATATGAAAATTTCATAACAAATCAAAGTATGAATTCTAACTGTGATAACCAATAATTTATGAGATTTTATTTATATTGGCTATAATTGTGGAATAACGTTTGTTAGCATTTGAGTTGTGAATGGGGGATTTTAATGATTTTTGTATCTTGATAAAGTAAGCTTTTGGACCCCAAATTGTTAGGATTTATTAAGGGTAAATCTTTTAAATAAGTTAGGGATTTATTATATGATTTAAACATCTCGAGTCTTATTTTTAGAAAAATAATTTTATATTCTTGATTTTGTTTGGAACTATATTATTATGGAGAGTATTTAATTATTTCTCATGTAATGGGAATCTTTTGCCAAATTCTTTTGTGAAATGAAGGTTTATTATAAAAAGGTTCATTTTGATGAGGATATATGTTTGTGAGTATTTATCAGTTTTTAAATGACTACTGTATTTTGGAATTTATCATGGTTTGGATAAATGCTTTTGTTTTTAAAGTTATACTAGCTATTCATTGGGTAATTTCTTTCGGAATTACTCACTACTGTTTTTAAAATATTTTTCACAGCTTAGTTATAGTCTAGCACTTCAGTATGGCTGTGCAGTAGGCTACCATGGTTTATGAGGTTACCCCAGTGGAGACATTAGTGCGGTATATTGTGTGCCATGATTCAGATGCAGAGTTAGTGTTTAAGGTTACCGTCCTGCCCATAGGAGCTGATGCACGAGTTTCATTCATGCGGGAGGAGTATGAGGATAGTGTTTGTACTATTTTTCGCATTTATTATGCTACCTCGCTGGATGTCCAGGTCACCCTCGCTTGGATGTGATGCAGTCTTGTGGATGCATCGTTTTTGGCTTTTTGCTTTCAGCCATTTCCACACCCTCATGTGCGTGTCACCAGAGCTATCTTTGAGCCAGTGGGCTAGTTGTATTTGCTGAGGGTTCTGGGCATGGATATGTACTACTACTACTAACATCACCACCACCATCATATGCCGGATTGAGATCCGAGGTTTTAGAGTTAGATGATAGGGCAAATGATGTTGTACCTCTGTATTATTTATATTAGCATCTAGTACTCTTATTGTATATATTATGACACTGATGGATGGTTAGTACCTTTGTGCTTGATATATTATGATGTTTAGTATTATTATTAAGTAATTATCTTGCCATCTTGAATTCATTTGAAATGTGGATGTATATGATTAATCAATGATGAGTGGCATAGGAATTTTGTTAAGAAAAATATTATCTAAGTGATGTTAATTCGTTATCTGATTTGAGATGAGTTCATTAGCAAAGGTAACCAAGTTATGAATGAAGGTTTTAATTTATACAGGTTTTGATATTACATTTATATCTTGCTTGGTTGGATGTAATGGGCCTTGTAATGGAATGCCCATTACATTCCATAATTCATTACCATACTTGGTAGAATATATTTTTTTTTGTTCCAGCGTAATGGACATTACGGAGGAAATCCCCATTATTTTCAAAGTTGTATTTGACATTCTATAAAAAAATCTGTGTGTTCCTCATTACAATACATTTTTTATTTTAATTTATTTTTTATTGTTCATCTTTTTTTTTCTCTTATTTTTATACTGTTTTTTTCTTTATTTGTTTATCTCTATTTTTTCTTTTTTATTTTCTCTTTATTTTTTTCCATCTTTATTTTTTTTCTCTTTTTCATGTAAACATTTTTTTTAAGATTATCATTAATAAAATTTCTTAACAAAATTCATTATATTACATTACATGAAAATAGTATAACCAAGTATAAAAATGTAATACTCATTACATTACATTTATTTTAAAGCTCATGTAACCAAGCATGATAATAGAATGATAAATACATTCTATTCTATTGTATTCTCAATTTCATTACTTTACTCATTACATTTCATTCAATTACCACCAACCAAGAAAGGCCTAAGTGTATGTATTATAACTTTAAAAGTTCATTATGTGTATTAAGAATTTAATACTTGGTATTAAAGGATAAAATTGAGTATTAGTAGTTAATCGGAGGATAAGGTGTGACATATATTATAATTATTTAGTTGATAATTATAATTTAAAATAATATTTATTTTATGATAAATTATAAAAAATAATTATATGCATTTAATCTAAAAAAGTTAGTTGTTATTAATTATTTTTAATGAGGGTAATTTAGTTTAAATATAAAATAAATTTAAATCAAGTAACAGCTAAATTAAATATCCCCTTTAAATATTAATGGATTGCACAATAGAAAACAATGCTCACCTTTTTTTAAATTGACAATAACAAATTCAATTCCTCCACCTCAAAATATTAATTGAAAAGCTTTTTCATTGCTAGAAAATAAAATCTTTTGCAAGTGAATAGAGGAACATGGCCACACTTTGCTCCCTCGGCATATTTGATTTCATAATATGAAGCAGTTGAACATTTATTTCATATTTTCACATTGCATGATATTGTGAATTAATTAAAAGTATGTTATTATTTTTACAAAATACAATGAATTTTAAAAATAAATAAAAAACTATAGTGCAATGAAAAAAATTATGAAATTTACAACAGGGATATATTAAATTATGGACAAAAACCAACTCAGAACCAGAGATGTCAATGTTTTGTGCAGCATCATGGATGAACAAGAACTAGAGAGATGTTAGTTACCCCTGGTAGCAGCTTCACCGGAGGTGATTCTACAGCCAACTCAAAGGCAAGAAGGTGGAGGGTACCATTTTTTCATATGAGGGACTCTTTTCTTATTTGGTTCGCATCATGATTTTCTAGATTTAGTGAATTTTAGATAGATTGGGAATTGGGATGTTACCCAATTGTAATTATCACTCTTGCTAGATTTCCATTAGGGCTGTTATTGATCTTAAATGTTTATCTAATGAAAGGATTAAATTGTTAACAAAAAAAATTATGGACAAACTGTATTGCTAAAATATGTAGGCTACATAGTGGGGACAGGCCCCCCCATATAACAGTCACCTTAAGGGTGATAAATCACACCAAATATTGGTGGATGGAGAAAATCAAATTTGATAATCTTTTAGAAACGATGAAGTAAACTAAGATATTTTTAAAAAATATATATTCGAAATTCAAAATTATAAATAAAATTAAAGTAAACCAAAATTTAAAAAGAGGTACCAACACATAAATTAAAAATCAAATTGAATTTTTTAAACATAATTTTTTATGCAGCAATGTGAAATAAATTGCTCATGATTATCACTAATATGGAAGCATCGTACTTTCTCTGTCACTGTTCTTCTTCTTCCTCGTGGGTTTCTTTTTGGGGGGAGGGAGTTTTTTTGGCCATTTTTGGTCAAAAAACACATCCTCACATTCTCTTTTTTGCTTTATAATTATAGATCTATAGTTTTATCTCATCTTTGTTGTAGTTTATATAGTTTTCAAAGTCCAGAGGCTGCAAAGAAAGCAGGATCAGATTCAAGATCAAGCCTCCCCATATACAGAGACTTCTCAAAGCTTAGAGGCTGCAATGATCCATCAAGTCTCATTAGTTGTGCGCTGAGCTTGGAAAAAGGATCAAAAGCAGACAACTGAATCATGCAGAGAAGGAGATGCGAAGGAAGTAATCAAGTCTCCAGATTTAGCCCCTCTTGAAGATACTTAGAGACAATATTCCTTCTTTTTGTTTTTGTTTCATGTCTTACTTTTTTAGAATAGGGTTGGGTGGTTTTTCTGTGCCGTGTTCTATAATTTTCCTCATTTCATAGTCATGAATTCCATTTTGTGTCTATAAGTGGTCTCCAAAATAGGAAACCTCTAAGTAGAGGAGATTTAATGCAGACAAATAGTTTTTAGAGTCCTTTTTGCTTTCTGTGTTAACAAGGTAACAGTGCATGCCGCTGGTGTTTCTTGTGGTTCTTTTCAGTGGAATACAATTTCACCTTTGTTCGAAAAAAATAAATTTTTTACTATTTTTAATTACTCAATTCTCGGCTGAAAAAGAGTTGCATTACATGAAATAATTCTCTATGGACTTAATTATCACTTGCCAACTTTAGGAAGAGCAATGAGGATAAAACTTTTCTCAAAAACAAAACTAATGTTTTATTTGGATAATAAATGGGGATGCCAACTAGCTAGCCTCATTTATGTACCTTTTTGGTGTTGAAAAAAAAATCTTTGTTACTAGCGAATATTCTTACTCCAAGATCATGCCTTGACATGTAGAGAATAAAATAAAATTGGTAAATAGTGAAGTTAATTACTCAATTATAAGTAAGAGAATGAATTGAAGAAATTAAAATTTGTGCAAGTATTGTCCCAAGCAGGACTACTTCTAATGGGGCCTTTGACATGATTCTATATCTGTCCTGCAATTTGGCCTATTTGATTCTCAAAGGAGCTTTTTGTTTTTGTTTTTGTTTTTTATATATATATATATATTATTTGTTTATTTATTTATATATATGGGCTCAATTGATTGATAGATTCACAAATGAGCTAAGCTCAATGCCTTGATTTAATCTGAAAATAGACAAAGTGGGTCCAATGTAGGGGACAAATGGTATCCCATAATTACAAACTTGCAACTTGTTCAAAAAAAAAAAAAAAAAAATGCAAATAAATTACAAACTTGCAACTAGGGCATTTGCCAAGCATGAATAGCTGCTTTTAACAAAGTTGGTAGTCATGAACTACCAAAAAAGCAAAGGGTCACCTAAGTGACTAAGTCAAGTAGCCATCATTTTGTATTGGATAACACTATCTCCACAAACATAATTATCGATAATAGATTTTCAAGGTTTATGGCTAAGATTTGTGTTAAGAATATTATTAGTAAATTATCATAAGCATACAATTAATTATATAATTTTTTGCTTGCAAAAATACATGTTATATTTTAGTTAGAAGAGATATAAGTGAAACTAAATCATTTAATGCTATAAATGTTATATGTTAAGATTAATATTAGTGTTATATAAATATCGTCTTTCTAGTAATAAGATGGTGCTAGCAAATTAATAATTTAGCGGTTAAGTATTTATTCCATAGTATAGAAATGTTAGAATTTGTTAGTTTTTGGAATGTTTATTTTATAATATAACAGATTAAGTTTCTCATCTTAAAAATAGTTTTTTTAAGTTGTTGCTTCCACTTATAATAAGAGTTGTTCATAAGTCGATAATTCGTATATATTTTAAAAAATTAAATCTTAAAATTAATTTTTATTTTAAAATTTTCTCACTAACAATAATAGATTTATAATAAAAAGATTGATTTGATGACATAAAATTTTATTGAATTTTTGTACGAAAAGGTTTTATAGCAAGAAATTTTATATTCAAACTTTCATCAAATTAAATAATTTTTACATTAACACTAATTATAAAATATAAATAAAAATTAAATTTATATCCAATATGTTGGAAAAACTGTTCGTAAATTAAAAAAATAATAGGTGAAGTCATTTTAATTTCAGTCCACTTCATCATTTAGCAAAAGAAAACAGGAAAAAAAAAAAAAGCAGCAATAAGCACACCATTATTAGAACCCACTTTCCATAAATAAAAACAAAACTCAATTATGTGAAGAAAATGGAGATAGGTATGAATGTTAGGATATGAGGGGGAAAATGGATTCTCTGATTTTTCAACTGAAGTGACCTGAGTGGCTCAGGTCACCGGCAATGCAGAGTTGTGTTGGTGGATGTTGGGATAGTGATGTCCCTGTAAAAAACCCCATTTATTTATTTATTTATTTCACATATTAATTATGCCAAAAATAAATTTTTGTTCTTGTTTTGCTTCCCAACATGGTACCTTAATCCTACAAAAGTTTGAGCTTGCCCCCCTAACAAGTTAAAATAATTGATGTTCTTAGTCCCAGACATGTAGGAAACCTTTGACCCCTTTCATGTGACCATTTTGTTTGGTGTCACGAAATAATTATTTGGTGGGTTTAATTCTTATGGTCATTCATTAATGTGCAATATAGAAATGAGTATAATATGATTCAATGCCTAATAGTCGATGATATATAATTATGTAAGTGAGCATATACAAATACTTCTGAACATGAATTAATATTGTAGAGGTTATAAAGATAAATAGAATGATATAAATAATATAAACATGCTTTTTTCTAAATACAAATTCTATTAAAGATCATTTTACATCAAATATGTAACATAAAAGTTATTTTACAAATTTTGTCATATATCGAGCTAATTTGAACATTTGAATTAATTATTGATTTTGAACCATGAATATTAATAATAAAATGTATTAATTCAATTTGAAAATATTCCCAAAGTTTGGGAATGTATCGAGTTTATCTAACCTCAAGCTCTGACTTTCAAAAACATTTTATAATGTAAATAAAAAATAAAAAGAGACCATATCACTTCTTAAACAAATTTCCCCAAATAGAATCAACCAGAAGCACTAATCACCATTCAAAAGGCACTTTAAGTAGTTCCACTTTCAGCTTCAAACTTTATTGCCACCATGTATATTGTATTATATATGCTTTGCTTCCCCATAGTAATTAGTCATGGCCTTGAAATTAATAAGAAAATTCCTTCTTAATTTCTCACATCCTACTTTATTCTTTTACTTATTAAGCGTATAATTAAAAACAAAGATGAAGAAATTTTGTCATAACTTTATATTTTATAGAGCTTGTTTTTTTTGCTAATAAGAGGCAGTCTGATTGTTATTTTTACTAATACGGCAAAAATAATTTCATATAACAGTGAAATAAGTAAACTACAAATAAAAATAATGAAAAATAAAATTATGATAAAAATCACCCACAAAATCATATTAATATAATAACATAAGAGATTTTAGGTTTTAATATGAATATTTTAAACAATAAATTTTTCCTTTGATACTCATCAATTCATAATTTTGAAATAACAAAATTATCCCCTACACATGACTACGGCTTTCTACTTAATTATTTTCAATTAAGTGCATGATAAAAGATATAAAAATAAGACCAATCTCCTAATATTCAAAAAAAATTAAAGATTCTAATAAGCGAGGAGTAATTTATTGGTCACTTATTTTCAAAAGTCGAATGTATAAAGTTAGAATTCCGTCTCTGTCCAATCATATATTAAATAAATTGAATTTTTCTTAAAGAAAATAATTAGAGGTTCTAAAATTAAAATTTTTTTCTTATAGTACCAAATTTATACATTTTTGTGTGGGTTAAATACCAGATATCCAGGTAGTAGGGCGGAGTTTGATCTCCCCTCTCCCTTGCTCTCTCAGAAGCCCTCAGGGCTTTAAATGACAAAAAAAAAAAAAAAAAATTCTACAAAAAAAAAAAATGTGGGTAGGAGTTGTAATTGTTGTGTAATTTGAAGGTGTAGTTGAATGCTAACAAAAGAGAGAATGTAATTGCAAATTGTGGGCCAAAGTGGTCGACCCAAATGTAACTATTTTTGTCCAATGTGACTTAATGTTAATTTCTAACTACTCCCCTAACACTAATGGGCCAACATGTTTTAGAAAAATAAGAGTTGTGGGTCACCAAGTTTTAACTCTGTTTTGTCGCTTTCATAACCAAGTTGTTTTGTGTATTTGGATAGTGGCTTGGGCCTAACCCTTTCTTAAAAATTTGTGGGTCTTCTGTCTTTTAACTTGTCTCTAAATTAGCATCACCCTTTTTCTAATTTTGTTGTCTCTGTCTTTTGTGTAAAACATGTTCCTTTGCTACAACTAAACAACAATTATCAGTTACACCATATTATACCATGGACATGACTAATTGTAGTTTCATCATTAATTTCAATTGGAAATAAACTTTTTTTTATAGATAGATATTTTTTAAAATTTATTCGCGATTTATTCTTCTTCGATTTTATGGTTGGAGAGGTAGAATGCAAGTGGTAGGGATAGGTTTATTCTTTTCGATTGTATGGTTTGAGAGGTAGGAAGCATGTGGTAGGGATAGGTTTCCCACCATTATTTCTTCATATATGAAAACAGTTATTGATGAGATCTGAATTCTGACGCTCCTTTTTAAACAAAAATGATCCATTTGGAATGGATCGGTTATATGGAAACACAAGCACTTGGTGGTGGTAATGAAAATTACAAGTCATTAATAATTGTGACAATTATTTGATCTCTATTCATAAAGTTGAGCCTTCTATAATGTCATTAAATGATTTCGATTGAATGCTACTCTTGGGCCGAAATGAAGGGCTATTGGGTTTAAAGAAGATCCGAATTTTATAGATGTGCAATGTTAACAGGTTCATTACCTAATCAAGAATGTTTTTCCATTTCATTTTTTTTCATGATCTCACCCTTAGATAAAGGGATATCAACACTGAAAGTTCTACAATTTTTTTAATTTTAACAACTAGATTTAAAAAAAATTATTAATAAATAAGTGCTATGAATTAATTACAACCATTAATTATCTTGGTGTATCAGTACCTATAAAATATATTAATGGTTATAATTAATTAAATTTTAATCTAACGGTCTTAATTTCAGTTGTATAAATACAATAATTTGCACTGTAGAATGACTCAACTTTTACATTTCAGTCATTGGACATTACAAAAATATATCCCTCAAAACAGAAAAAATACAAAAATATATAATTTTGACATTTTAGTCCTTAAACTTTTACATTTATATCTTTAAACTTTTTAAGTTTATATTTTTATTAGTTAACTCTTTAATTTTTACATTTTCGTTAACCAACTCTTTAATTTTTATATTTTCATTAATTAAGTTTTTAATTTTTACATTTTAATCCTGGTGCTAAATAATACACATATTAAGTATTTTGTGCTTAAATAAAAATATTACCAGATACTATAAATGTCATAACTAACTAACTAACAAAGTAACTAACAAGTGTATAAAATCAATAATATAATAAAGGAAAAAGGTGCATTTCCGCTCCTAATGTTTATACCGAGGAGCACATATGCCCCTAATATTTTTTGGACCATTTAAGCACAAAATTAAGTTTTTTTAATGTTTTTTGTCCCTTATTTAACGTTGGAGTTAACACTGTTAAATGAGGGGCCAAAAATACAAAAAAAAAAACTTAATTTTGTGCTTAAATGGTCCAAAAAAAAGTTAGGGGCATATGTGCTTCTCGGTATAAATATTAGGGGTGAAAATGTACCTTTGCCCTATCTATATCCAACACCATAACTCTAATAAAAAAATATCGACATGGTCTTTAGCAGTTTGATTATTGATATGAACAAAAAAAACTCTTTGGCCATTTTGATGAATTTTGCTTGAAATCTCATAGAAATGGAGTCTAACAAGGTAATAAAAACCAAAATTAACACGGAATGACCATCTAACACTATAGTTACTTGCAAGTGCATCTAGAATTGTTGTGGCAGAGGTGTAAACTTGGATTGGAGCTGCACACAATTTTCCTCTGCATACAACATACAGTAGTGGTGAGAAGTATATACTGACCAACATGGACTGAGAACAATGCCTTCGATATACTTAACCCTGAATAAGTGATTGGTTTAAAGTAAAGTCGAACAAAATAAGCGTATGCTTTTTTCTCTTTTATTATTATCCTAAACCTCGCACTTGTGGACTGTATTGCTATTGTTGTGCAATAATAAAAGCTCTCCCGCTCTGTTTTTTTTTTTTTTTTGGTGATTCACCAAAACAAAGGAGAATATCTCCAATCAAAATATAATATTCTTTTATTTTTCAACTTTCCTATTTGTGCACTAACTATATTTAAAAAAAAAAAAGCAAATGAAAATCAACCAAAAGCAAATTTAAGAAGCGACCCACCTGAAGAAAACTAATTTCTCTCTCAAGCATCTACACCTTAGCCATTTCTCTACACTTGCCATACAAATCAAGATACAAGGGCGAAAACTTAGGACAGTGGCGACAAAGACAAAATAGAGGAAGAGCCACTGCCATTACTACCATTAGACTTAGACGCAGCAGCAACCATTACTCTATAACTTTTTTACGTAGTAATATAAACTCTCTAAGAAAACACACTCAAAATAAAAGAAAGGAATATGTGAAAAAAAGGTGAGCAGACAAGAAAGTAGTACTGGCAAAGGAAGTAACAAAGGTCAAG
>CATIWO010593444.1:0-11934 GCA_949673435.1 Macaranga tanarius | reverse complement strand
AAAAAAATAGTAAATATAATATGGTGACAAAAAAAATTCCCCCATTTTTTACTGTTCCTCTAGATTGGAGAACCAGCTTTCAATTTTTTTTTTCTTTGTGAAGAATTTCTAGAGATGTTAATGTGAAACCGTCGCCAAATTGTAACCACAGAAAGTGCCATTAGAAACTTCTCCATCTATCATATACAAAAGAAAACTTGTTTTTGTTTATATTTGTGGATTGAGTCATTCACCGACAAAACTTCAAATAGCACTAGATTAGTTTTAACCTTCCATATTTCAAAGGTATAAGGCACAAATTGGACATGAACTTCACTCCAAAATTTACATTTGATCTTAATTTTTTTTTTTTGGTTCCATTTGAACCTTAATTTAGTAAAGTTCAAATATATTGGATCATTTTTTAAAGAATTATTACAATTAAGTCCTAAAAATCAAATAAAAATATAACTTTAACACTAATTAATAAAAAATAGTTCCAATAACAATAAAAATTGATGAAATTACTTTCAAAACATATATTTATGATGTTTTTAATTTTTTTAAGATTTTTAAATTTATAAAAATATAATTTTTTAATTTTTAAACATTTAAAGAAAACTTAAAAATATTTTTTATAGACCAAAAAATTTCAAAAAAATGAAAAATTTTACAATCAAGTAATATGCATTCAAAAATAAGAATTAAATTTTTTTTGTACACTTATTAAATTTTTAAAAAATTTTAAATCTATAGAAAATTTTAAAAAAATTAATAAATGTATAAAAAATTTTAAATTCTTTTTATTGAATATATATCACTTAATTATAAAAATTTTAAATTTTTTAAAAAATTTTAGGTCTATAAAAAAATTTTTAACTTTTTTTTGAATTTTTAAAAACATATTCCTATAAATTTAAAAATCTTTAAAAAATTTAGAAATATCATAAATAAATATTCTGAAAGTAATTTCATCAATTCTTAATGTTATTCACCCTAATTTTTATTAATTGGTATTAAAGTTAAATTTTTATTTGATTTTTGGGACTTAATTGTAATAATTTTTTAAAAAAATATCCAATATGACTGAATTTTACAAGATTAAGGTTCAAATAGGATCAAAAAAATATCACGGTCCAATATAAACTTTAAATCTAAGTTCAGGTCCAATTTGCACCTTATCCCTATTTCAAACCTACAAATTTACAGTTTCTTCTTTCTTGAAATGTGAATACCTATTATTCTCTGTTGTCATTTAGAATAAAAACCAGGCCACATAGCAGATCAAAAAGATCTTATGAAATGGGATGGGACCATATTCTTATAGACTGGTCACACTGACACCACACTAGTATTGCCATTTTATATCATTAACAAAACTTCCATTGCCACGAAATTTGAATCCACAAACAAGATAGTACATAATCTCCCAAAAGTCTCCCACTAACTTGACTTTAGCTTCATGTCTTATAAACTTAAATGTGTGGATGAAATTTTTTGACATAGCTGGCTGGAGACTATAACCAATCAAGATCTCTAAAAATCTTTACTTGACTGTATAATTATTTCTTTAATAAGCATAAAGGAGGGAATTATCAAACCATCATTTCTCTTTAAATATATTATGAGATGCAAACATTTTTAACTTTATTGCTATTGCTTTCTACAATCTATCAATATTTAAGTCATTTTATTTTTTATTTTTTTTTTCAAAAAAAAAAAAAGCATAAAGTAAAGGAGGAAAAAGAAGAGTTTTTCTAATCGATAAGCAAATGTACCACATATACTACAAGAAAATAATAATAGTTCCTTTTGTACAATGTATGAATTATTTTGGCCTATAAATGAAACCCAAAGAATCTTTTTGTGCTGTAATGTATTATTTGTTTCAATTGTTGTTATTAGAAATAAGAAATGTAGTTGATGTGGTTCTCCAACTTGTACAGCACTTAGTATTTATACATGCTAGTGGTGGTCAGCGAGTGACTTGTTGGGTATAAGCATTATCTAGAAAGTTAGGTTAATCATCTAATAGAGAATCATTTTTTGGATGAGTGTATGTAGAATTAGAAGATAATGAGTTCATTGTTGACACTCCATGTATAGAGGTTCAATATTCTAGCAAAAGCCAGGTTCATTTCTAGTGGAATCCCATAATGCACTTTCATCTCCTTAAACATCGCTAATATAATACTATCATATTAGAGTAATTCCCCACGTCGCTACTTGCGACGGCTACAATACCGTCGCGAGTAGTGAAAAATTACCAAAAAAATAAAAATAAAAAATAAAAATTTATTTGCTCCCCTATATCGTGGGGCAGAATGGTCATATGTCGCAACCCGCGACATCGCGGGTTGCGACATGTATACCTCCCCGTAATATTAATATAATACAATAATTTTTTAACATAATTGTCTATCAAACTAACTATTGAAAAAAAATTAAATATATTAGAATATTTAAAAGAATGTATTTTTAATTCTTTAGAAAATAAAAAGGACAATGATTACACGATAATTTTTTTTTTGAAAATAACAAAAATAATCCCCCAAATTTACAGGGACTGTATTATTTTTGAGACTATTTTGATAAAATGACATGTACGCGATAGTATTATTAACCGTCATTCTGTGTAATTTAATATTATCCAAATAAAAATATATGTAAATTTAATTTGCCCTCAAGTAATAATAATTAGTTAGACTTAGATGTCAAATCACTTAAAAAATGATATTACCATTAAAAATTCATGTTGTATTATTGTTGCATTCTAAAATATTAAAAACTATAGTTAATATAAGGGATAATGACATTAGAAGTCCTAAAAATTTTTAAAATTTTACAATTTAGTTCTAAAAGATTTTTTTAAAAAATTTGAGTCCTATAAGCTTAAAAAGTATTTAACGTTAGTCCTGAACTGTTAAAATAAACGGAACTTGATGATGTGTTTGATTTATCCAATTGATTTAGGATATATGTACAACTGATCACACCCATTTTGCCACCTAAACATTCATGTCATACTTTTTTTCAATTTATTTTTCCACCATAAAAAAAAAAATACAAAAAAAAACTTCACCTTCTTCCTCCTTTTTCCTCCTCTTCCACCACCATCCCTCAAAACCACATCATTATTGTTCATCAAAAATATTACAGCAAAGGAAAAAACAAATTTGAGATTTCATCTTCCTCAAACCCAATCTAGCAACCATAGAAAAATACTAACCCAAATCTTCAAAATTCATAACTTTAAAAATAAAAATTCATGGAGATTAGCTTCTTTTTCAAGACACTCACATACTCTACTTTTCTCTTCTTCTCACTTCACATTCATTGATAGTACCACTCTTTTGAATACAACCAAGAGATCCACTAATAACTCATTAGTTCTTAGTAAAATAAGAAGTTGAACTAAAAGAACTATAAAGGATTTTACTTGTAATGCTTTTGTTTGGTCTTGAAATTTCCGAGTTGCTTGTGACGGCTGGAATGGCTACTTTAGTTTTTGGACCCAATAAGGTACCTAAAGTTAGGAGGAGTAAATTAGAAAGATTGTTAAGAGCTTCCAGCATGTTGATTGTTTCATTTGGATTTGTTTTAATTTTCAAGCTATTAACCTAAAGTTTTGAACTTTATTGCTTGCTATGTTGTTTAAAGGATTTTAATAAATTGAATCATATTTCTACTTTATTAATTTTATTATGAATAAAAACCTTTGTTGATATCTCACGTAATTAATTGCATTAAGATGTAATTCATTGGAGCTTTCTAATTTTTTTGTTGGTGATAGTGGTGGAAATGGGTTTGACAGAAGTTGGAGATGAATGTTGATTGTAGTGAATTGTTTTGATGGGAGAAATAGTATAAATGAAAAATTAATAAAGTTAAAGGGAGTTAAGTAAATTTTATTTGTTACCAAATTTGAACTTAATCCCTAAACTTTTTACATTATTAATGGAAGTCTTATTAAAGTATTAAGTGGCAATCCACATGGCTAAGTTAATGTGAATAAGCAACTGATATGTAAAAAATGGATGGAAAAAATATACACTTCAGCAATTTTTGTTAACTTTGACGGTATAGGACTAAATTTTTTTAAAAAAAATCTTTTAGAACTTGATTGTAAAAAAGCAATAATTTATAGAACTTCTAATGTCATTATCCATTAATATAATATTAAAATATAATATGATAAAACTCATAAATTCTAAAATAATACGAAAAAACTCACAAATTATGAAGTGAAATGTATATATATATATATAGACACACACAAATTACTTTTAGTACTTTTTCTAAAAATATATATATACCTAAACATTCAATCTGATCAATTTTCTCATATGCTAATGGTCATGAGAAGATAAAATATTTGAGATGAGTTAAAAGCTTGGGCTTAAAAGGCTAAAAAGCCTCTTAAATATAAACAAACAACCCATTCATAAACAAATACCACTAGACCCGACTCGACCCGTCTATCCACCCGCGAACTCGTTCAAAAATCTACAGCTAAAATCCCGCCATTTTCTTCTCCTTCCTCTGTTATCAATAACTACAAATAACAGAAACCTTAAACACTGCTACTCCTTCACTCAATCCTCTCCAACAATGGCAGACCTCATAGAAACCTACGCATGCGCTCCATCGACAGAACGGGGCCGTGGAATTCTAATCTCCGGCGATCCAAAATCCAACTCCATCCTCTACACCAACGGTCGATCCGTTATAATCCGTTACCTCGACAATCCGTTACAAGTCCACGTGTACGGCGAGCACGGTTACCCTGTGACCGTGGCTCGTTACTCCCCGAACGGAGAATGGATTGCATCCGCCGATGTTTCTGGAACTATTAGAATCTGGGGCACTCACAACGATTTCGTCCTCCATAAGGAATTTCGAGTGCTTTCTGGCCGGATTGATGACTTGCAGTGGTCGCCTGATCAGTTGAGAATTGTTGTCTCCGGTGACGGCAAAGGGAAGTCTCTTGTTCGTGCTTTTATGTGGGTGAAGCTCTCTTTCTCTACAATTCGTTTTGTGCTTTAAATGTACAATTAAGAATTAAGCCACCTTGTGGTCCTGTCAGAGTCGAACTTGATTAATTAGAGTCCAATAGGCTCTAGAAAACAGTGGTTCACACCAAAAAAAAAGAATTAAGAATTGTGTTCTGTGTTATTTGTAGGTGGGATACAGGAAGCACTGTTGGGGATTTTGACGGCCATTCACGGCGGGTTTTGAGCTGTGCGTTTAAGCCTACAAGGCCGTTTCGGATTGCAACTTGTGGGGAGGATTTTATAGTGAATTTTTATGAAGGTCCACCCTTTAAGTTCATGCTCTCTCACAGGTTGTTAATTAGTGTAGATTCATCTTGTGAATTCTGTTTTTTTATTAGATTAGATATTTCAAGGCATTTGTTTGGTTCTTGGATTTACAGGGAGCATTCAAATTTCGTCAACTGTGTTAGATTTTCTCCAGATGGTAGCAAATGCATTAGTGTAGGCTCAGACAAGAAGGGGATTGTATACAATGGAAAGACTGGTGAAATAATTGGGCATTTGGCTCAAGAAAATGGGCATACATCAAGTATATATGCTGTTAGTTGGAGTCCTGATAGTCAACAGGTATGTTATATATGTGTCTGCTTCATTTTTTTGAAAGGATAACATGCCTGTAATCAGTAATGAATGTAATAATTAATGTTTTGTAAAATTCAGGTACTTACTGTGTCAGCTGACAAATCCGCAAAGATATGGGAAATTTCCGAGAGTGGAGATGGAATTGTGATCAGGACATTGGTGTGTCCTGGTTCTGGTGGAGTGGATGACATGCTGGTGGGATGTCTTTGGCAAAATGATCATCTTGTTATTGTTTCTCTTGGTGGCACAATTCATTTATTTTCAGCAAGTAATCTAGATAAAGCTCTGATAACCTTATCTGGGCACATGAAAAATGTTAATGCTTTAACTGGAGTACAAGGTGACCCGAAGGTGATTCTGACTAGCAGCTTTGATGGTCACATTTTTAAATGGATTCAAGGTTGTGGGTATAGTGGAAGAATAGAGAAGGACAATGTTCAAATTAAATGCTTAGCTGCAGTTGAGCAAGAGGTTATTACATCTGGATTTGACAACAAGGTGAGTTAACGTGTAGATTGGTTTACTAGGTGACTTACAGCACAATTCCTAAGTTAAGGTTACGTATTAGTTGCTTATGTTACATAACTAATTCAGGTACGCAGAATATCTATAAATGAGGATGGAAGTGTAGCAGAAGAGAATGTTGATATTGGCAGTCAGCCCAACGATTTGAGCCTTGCCATTGACTCTCCTGGACTAGCTATGGTTTCAATTGAGTCAGGTGTTGCGTTGCTTAATGGTCTGAAAGTAGTGTCAAACACCAACCTGGGATTTACAGCTACAGCATCTGTAATTGCACCTGATGGAAGTGAAGCAATCGTGGGTGGCCAAGATGGCAAGTTGCACATATATACAGTATCTGGTGATACACTTACTGAAGTATCAGTTCTTGAGAAGCATAGAGGTGCAATCAGTGTAATACGATATTCGCCAGATTTCTCCATGTTTGCTTCAGCTGATCTAAATCGTGAAGCTGTTGTCTGGGATCGTGCCTCTAAAGAGGTAGCCTAAGCTTAGGATTTAGTTTATTAGTTGAAGCTATATTTTTCAAATACTTTTAAAGTATAGTTTCACACCAAAAAAACGTTCTTTTTTGCAGGTTAAGCTTAATAATATGTTGTACCACACTGCTCGTATAAACTGCCTTGCATGGTCTCCTAATAGTTGTATGGTGGCTACTGGGTCACTAGACACCTGTGTCATCATTTATGAAATTGGGAAGAATGCTTCGAACCGCATAACTATAAAAGGAGCCCATTTGGGTGGAGTATATGGCTTGGCATTTACTGATAACTGGACCTTGGTCAGCTCAGGGGAGGATGCTTTTGTTCGTGTGTGGAGATTAGCACCACAGTAAGATGAATATAATACTCGCTGCAGGCTGCAACAGGCAAAAAAAAGAAAACAAAAATCAAATTCGCCACATCCCATTATCAATCAATTTTGGTTGGTTTGTGTTTTGGTTTCAAATGCATTTTTGCATAGTGATGTTCCAAATGTGATGGGATACTTATATTTTTTGTATGTGTATATAATAATAAGTAAATGAGCATAGTATTCTTTTAAATGCTTGCTTTTTGTTCATTTGAGAGTATCATTTAAGTATGAGATGCAAATAAGGATTGTGATGTAAATATGAGTTCTATCTTCTAAAAACAAAACCGGGATGTAAAGATTACTGATAGCATTAAATGGAAAGTTTTGAATAATACATTTTCTCAACATGTTGATGAAATTTTTATCTATTTTTTTTTATTTTTTTATAAACACAAAATGAGATTTCATTAAAAGGAATAAGTTTATATATAATTATAAGCACAAATTAAATTCAAAAAAAAATTAAAATAATTACATAAAATAAAAGAATAACTCGATTAAAGATAGAAAGTAGTTATTATTAACCATTTGGCAACAGTAGTAATAGCCCTTTATGTTATTATTATCAAATCCTGAAAAGAAGATATATAATTCCTGCACCAATCCTTTTACTGTGTTGATAGGCTTTTAAACAGGAGAACTGTTTCAGTTGATTCCTTTTTACTAGAGCTTTCATATTTAGTGGGGTTTTTTTTGATACAGGCATCCACCATTTTCAATACCTTCTGCTGTCTCTCAAAAAAGTATTTTATTTTCTTTTGGTGGGTGGTGTCAAATGCAATCATCAACACAAAACTCCTTTTAACCTTTAAAGGTGTATTTGGCAGTAGAGTTTGAGTTTTCTCTTTAGTCACCTCTGCCTGTCCTTTAACAAACCAGCATAATTCATAGTGCACACACACAATGAAACTTGGTGGTAAAGTAGCTTAAGCTCCATTCATCCAAGAATACCCTTTTTCTTGTTTCCATTGAGTTTTCACTTTGACAAGTATTTTTATTTTTTTGGGTTCCAGATGCCTTTACTTTCCACTTCTTTACAAAGTGACAAAATGCTTCAAACGTCTTTTGCTTTTTCTGGGTATCATTTTTAGACAAATGTTAACAAGTCAATTGTACAAGTCAAGTCACATATATATTTGCAACCCTTTTTGGTACAATTTTATGAATCCTATGCTACTTAGAACAATCGAATTCTAGGAAGATTTTTTCAGCTAAAATGCAATTCTTAAGCTATATATTGATTCAGAAATTTTTGTGGTAATGCTACTCTTAAGAAGAACAGTTTCGCTTAATTGTTATATACGTATATATTGAATTAAGAAGGAGAGTTCTGCTATTATGGTGATTAGGAATTGAATCCATAATTATTTTATATAATAAAAACCTACAGTGTAAGATAGCATATATTTTGTGATACTAAAAATGGTACTATGATCACATTCCCCATATCTTCAGCATTTTCTTGTATGCAAACAATAATACTACAACCATAGTTCCCAAAACAAAAATCATGTCAAATCCATGCAAAGATCAGGAGAGATCTCGATTTTACACAACATTGGATCCATTGGTGCTTTTCTACTTTCAACCTTTCTACTACTGAAATTTTGACATGTTTGTTTAGAATGTGTTTTCAACTTCTCTATAGTTTATTTAAGAGCAGTAGTTATCAATATCTGGCATTGGAATAAATATCAGACAAGCATGCTATAGTAGTTATCTATGTAAGGAAAACAAAAAATTATATGTTACCTTTGCTAGCACCAAACCAAACTATAAACCAAACCAATCACTTTGGAGTTTGCAAAAAATGCTGTGGTCCTGTCTGTGAAAGCAATTACTAATATTACATTTTATACACACGTGAGATGCACGTGGAAGCACAACTAACATGCACACTTACTAAATAGCAGTAGCAAATGGGTGAGTGATGCATTTTTAACACAGCTCTGCAGCAAAGGGTCATCATGTCTCTGTGCAAGAACAGCAACCGATGTCATTGTCTGTTACGAGTGACTGAATATATTAAAAATTAATCGAAGACAGCTTTAAATTAAGCATGGTGCTCAATTTGATTATTTACATGTAGTAGCAGCAGCCGTAGTGTTGGCTTGGCCGCCACAAATTAGGTCTGTCTTGAAACAAGGAAAATTCATGGAGACAGAGTTGGGACTTGACCATAACATAAACACAACAAGACACTTGATTCTAACAACTACACAATACATTGATAAGACTTTACTAAAACATTCACCAGGGAATACAAATACTGTCAAACACCCACTAAAGATTACAACTTTTTCTCTTTTGAAGTCAAACCAGCCTAGTCATTTTTGTTCTTAATTTTTTTTTTTACATGATTGAACAGCTGCTTGTGTTTTCATCACTAAACATGTGACTAGCTGCAGCAGAGTTATTACCACTGTAATTGGTGGGTTGTTCAGCGTAGGAGTAAGGGGCAGGGCTGTAGTTGCAGTAATAGCCAGTGTTAGGTGGAATAAAGGGTGACCTGTGATACATCATCTGAGGTTGTTGATGCTGCATGACCTGCTGCCTATTTTGCATGTTCATCATCATGTTTGTTGCTGGATGGTTGTATCCATTCATGTTCATAAGCACTGTTGATGGATATTGACCTGTTGTATGTCCACCAGTAGGTAAGCCCGCACCAGAAGATCCTGGATACCCAATGTTTGATTGAGCTTGTTGAAACCCTCCCAAACCATTGGGATTGCCTCCTAAAGAAGCAGTAGCAGCAGCAGAGTTAGCAATGTTAGCACCATTTCCATGGAAACCAGCAAGATTCATCATAGTAGCAAAGTCATTTCCCCTTCTACCAGCTTCCCCAGGATTGATGTTTCCACCTCCCAATGGGGCATTATTCATTTTCAGAGCTGCCATAGTTTTCTGATCAATTCCACCACCTGGATGAACCTTCATTCCCATGTTCTGATTTGGGTTTCCTTTCTTTTGACCATTCGCATTACCGACATTGTTGTTCATCTTATGAACCCCATTATTAGGGCCTGCTGCCATGGCTGCAATGTTTTTCTTTGCATTGTTTGCATCAATTTGCTGCCTGAGCAGACCTAGTTGACTTGGCTTAAAAAACCTGAGCTCATCCTCCTCATCATATTCCTCATCATCATCGTAATCATCAAAATAATCATCATCATCTTCAGAGATAAATGCAGGAAACTTCTGCTGCTGGTTCTTGAGGGCATCTAGGCCTTTGATGATGCCTTGCTTTTGACCTTTGTTGCTCTTGTCATCTTTGATGCAGTTGTTCTTTTGTTTTTGGTTCTGGTTAGACTTTTGGGACCAAGCCTCAGCATGTTTACCAGCTCTCACTAGTTTCTTGATCAAAGTTGCAGAATCAACACTTCCTGATACTGTTACCTTCTGTTGCTCTGCATCTATGTTTACTTGGTAAACCCCTACAAAAAAACAGTTCCAAAAATTAAAAATAACGCTACCCCAGGAAGAGACATTGGCCAAACTATTATCTCACCCAATATTCAGCACTGTACAAGCATCTATAAAGCATCCATAGCCAGAGAAATTGGAGGAATCATTTCTCATTTAAGTCAAAATTAGTCAACATCAAAGATCATCCATAATCTTTGCCATATTTTCTTTTTTCTAAAATTAGTCACAATTTAATTTGATCCTCTCAACCAAAAGGCAGATTAGGTGGTCAAAAGATCAAGAGAACCAAAGGGAAAAAAGAAGTAAAAAATAAAAATCAACTGATGCTACAAAATGCAAAACAATCAAATCCATCCCTGACAAGAACAAATTAACAACTGTTTTGCTTGTGTACGGATATACTTCAAAGGAGGATGCACATAAATTAATAACATTATCATTTACATCTTTTTAGGAGGAAAAATAAAAAAACAAGAATAACCCAAACATTATCCAATTTTCAGCAAACAGAAAATGACCACGAGAAAAAAATTATTCACCATAGCAATGTTAAAAAGCAGTGCAAATTCCAACATAAAGAAGTGAAATTGTGAAAAGAAAGTACCTTCAATCCTCTGAAGAAGTTTCTTGACTTTCTGCTTACACCCATCACAATGTATGTTCACTTTGAGAACACAGGTCTGTATAGATAAACCAAAACAAGCAAAAAAAACAAGAAAGAATCTTTTAGATTAAAAAAAAACCACAAGCAAACTTTGCTTTAGAATTGTTTGTAAAATAAAAAGACACAAAGGATGTGTTTATTATACTATAAGAAAAGAGAGAAACCTGGATCTTGAGGAGCTTGAAGTCTTCTTCTTTAGTCATTTCTTCAGTATTCTAATTCTTTGAAATGAAGCAAAAACACAAACAAAAATCAAAAGTTAACACAAAACACTACTTAACAAAAAGAAGCTAGCTTCAAGTGGTCAATAGTTGGTCCAAGTACAAGTAGCAGTAGCAGTAGCAGTAGCAGTAGCAGTAGCAGTGGTAGTGAGCTGAAAAGGAAGAAGTTTATTTTGTTCTAGTTATAAAGAAAAACCATCTCCATAGATTATGGATTCTAACTTTTTCTTCTCCTCTTAGTTCTCAAAAGTAACCAAAACAAAAGCAAACGGGTATTTTTAGCTCCAAACTTTTCAAGAAACCAAAAAATATATATATGTATATATGTAACACAAAATCAAGAAGGACCAAAGACAAAAGAAAAGAGGAAGCGAGTGGAGTGTTATAAAGAGGAATTTGATGAGATGGGTGCTGTTTATTTTTCTTGATTTCTTTTTTATATAATGTCTTTTTTTTATTGTCTTGAATTTTGGTGTAGTTGTTGTTGGTCTGAAATCTGAAATGATGTGATTTAACGTTAAATACTGAGTTAAGAGAAAAACAATAAAAAGAAGAACAGCGACATGACAGGCCGACTTCTATCTCTGTACGCTTTGTCACATGTATCTATAACACTACCATTTTTTTT
>CATIWO010593441.1:0-15550 GCA_949673435.1 Macaranga tanarius | reverse complement strand
GTGGATTTACCATAAGAATGCTGGGAATTAATCTTCAATTCCCTCACTCACTATCGTCATTTTGAATCTCTGTCGTTGGTCTCCACTCGTTTCCTCTCTATCACCAATCATCTTCGCCGAACCCTAACCATCTGTCCATATTTACTTTATTCTCTTCCCCGTCTTCTCACCCGATTCCCCAATCTGAAATCCATCAGTCTCCCAATCACTCGATGCTCACCTTGATTCTGTCTTCTCTCAGCTCTCCAAATCTAAATTGGACCTCCAATCTCTCGATTTCACAAACCAAACCTGATTTCTCTATCTGGGTCTCAACGAATTGGGGTTGAAAATGGGGAATTTGAATCATGAGTAGGTGCCAATGGATTTGAGAGTGAGAGAGAAGTGTGGATGAGAAGAAGATAAAGTTAGGATGAGAGAAATAGAATGTGTTTTTTTAGGTTAAGGGCAGTTTTGGAATATCATATAATTATTTATATTTTAATATCAATTATTTCTTTTAGTTAAAAGAATATTCCAAAAATTAACGGTATATTCCAAAATTTAGTTGACGGAAGGGGTTTTTAGTATACATGATTAAACCTGAGGGGGACAGTAGTTGACTTTTATAAATGCAGGGATGGACTAGTGTGATGGTACAAACCTCAGGGGGGTGATCGTAATTGACCCAAAATAATAAGTATAAGTATTAATCATTATTATTCAAATACTCAATTTAATTTCTCTCCCTTTTGTCAAAGTAAAAAAGGGAATAAGTCAAAGTAAAAATATTAAAAAAACATAATTTATAATATAGACAAATACATAATTTGTAACAAAAAAATAAGAACATAATTTATAATAAATACAAGACATCACTCATAACAAAGACATAAGCAAAGGACAATATGACAAAGAATGTAGTTTAAAGAGTACTTAAAATGAAAGACATGAAAAATGCATGAAAAAATATGAGAACAATGGCTATTTTTGTTAATAATATATAATTTTTATGAATGTTTTTTACCATGAAAATGCACTAAGTTCTCTTTGGTCCTTTTAATGTTTGCATATTTATTGACAAACTAAAGAAATTAATTTTATTAGTTTATCAATATTTTGCACATTATGCAATAATTAATTTTACAAATTTCAAATGGTTACTTCTTAACAAGTATTGAACAACTTTTTGAATCCAAACCATAGTTGGTCTAGGTTTGTTAATCTCAAAGTAACCATTAGGCAAAAGATTGAGATGAAATTTTCTATAATAACATACATTACAAATATGTCATAATTTCATGCACTTAACATTAGCAAATCTATTCTTTCTACCAACATATGCAGATGTGACATGAGGATTATGAGCACCAAGTCTTCTAGATTTATAAAGCTTGTTATGAGAAGCAAGGACGTCACACAATAAAGGAAGTGGTGAACTGTGTTATGACACTAATAGGGCAATGACATAATATTTTTACGCAAAAAAGACACACATGTAATTAATGGAAAAGTGAGATTTTTTTGTTGATAGGTAGTATTTTTGGAGAATTTTTGTAAAGATTTTAAATTTTTACAGCATATATTAGACACATGTATATGATACCATAAAATTTGAGCTCAAAATTCCTTTCCTATAAATCTCAAAAAAATTTTAAAGTTAATCTTGGAATTTATCCTTTTAGAATTATTGCACTAGAGTTGTAGAATTGAATTTAATTGCATAGTTTGCATTTCATTTGGGGGTTGCATGATTAGAACAATATTTAATTCATTATTTTAATGAATTATAAATGGAATTATATGAATTAGGTGCAGAAAGATGGAAGGGAGTTGCAATGCAAAGTAGAACTTTTGTAGAGTTACTTGTGTGTAATTAAGGCTACTTTTGGTGAGTAGATGTTCAAACTGTTGAATTTTGTTTATGGCACTAATAAATGAGCTTTTAAATATTTTTATGAATCTAAATTAATATTTTTAAATTTCTTCAATCCAGCTTTATTATGATTTAAATTACTGGTTTAAGATTAAAGTTTTAAAATAGTAATTGTTGTAAGTTGACTAGTTCAGTGTGTTACTACTCTATGCTTAGTTATGCAATATGATTTGAAAAGTATTTTAGCTACTTAATGATTTAATTAAGTTTAAAATCATTTTGGTTTCATTTCTTTGAATTATGATGAGAAATGAATGGGTTTTGAATGCTTTGTTGGACTAAAATATGTTAGCAATATTTTGAATAATTATTTGATGGAAATGGTATTTGGTTTTGTGTATTACCTCTTTATATGAGATGTGTGGATGTGTTGAGGTATTATATGCACATTTAAGATTGAGATGATTGCTTTTATACAATAGATAACAGGGCACTTGATCACGGGATGGTGAAAGAAGAAGGTTCGTACTGTGCTAATGTCGTCGAAGAGTTAGCCATCAAGTGTGCCTAAAGAGTGAGTTTGTAGTGGCCTGTATGTTATGGCTAGTTTGTGATGGTTGTCACAGAGATGGTTAATACAAAAGAAAGTTTGTATGGATGTTTTTAAAAGAATATGTATTACTTGATTAAGCTTTGAATGAGTTAAAAGTAAGAATGGATTTGATACTTCAAGTAAATATAATCTTAATTCTAAATGCTTTAGTTTTTTAATTTAAGAGTTTATTGTATTGAAATTGACTAAATTGTTTAATGCTTATAAAATTTATTCATTGAGTATTTTTATACTCATTTTACTATATTTTCTTAAACTTTTTAGATAGCAGGGCTTGTTAATAGATTTTTGAGCTTAGAGGATTTTGTAGATGTGTTATGTAAGGTCAGCCCGATGATCCATTATGGTGGTTATATTTTTTAATTTTAAAAGTATAACTTCTATAAATGTTTTCTATAAACTACATACTAAGTAGTTTATTAACATTATCTTTTTTACTAGTGTTTTAAATGTAAATTTGACTTATAACTATATGTGTATACACACACATACAATGCTACAGATTAAGTTTATTTAATTTTATTAAAAATGTATAAAAGAGGGTTAAGGAGTAAGCTCTAGTGTCCATCTCGAGCTACATGAGACGGGATGAGACACTAATCATCCATTTCAGACTACATAAGATGGAGTGTGACAATTTGCCTATTATGAAACTCTCATCATCAAGTTAATTATCATTACCACATTAAAACTCAAAATCATCACAAGAAGAAATGGAAGAGATGACTACCTTATTTTTATCTTCTATAGCCGTGAAGTAAAGTTTGGCTACTCCTTATTGCTTTTCCTTCATCTCAGATTCAGAAGAGTTATTCCAAGTATATTTGAAAGCTTTTCTTCTCTCATTTGTTCCCTTATTCTTGTGCTTGAGCTTGGGAAATTTACTTCGAATGTGATCGACCTCTTGTACTTATAGCATATGACTTCTTTCACTTTCTCGGAGTCACCTTTCCTTAATTCTTTATGCTTGCTTAATGTTTTCTTTATTAAGAACTTCTTGAATTCCCTTATGAGGATTGCTATCTCCTCACCATCTTCATTTGAGTCCTTAAGATCTCTTTCATCATTTGTGTCTTAAGAGGCTTTAAGGGTTGTACTCTTCTTATTCTCATTTTTTTTCTTCTTTTTCTCTTTTCCTTTGCCTCAAGGTTAACTGATGAGTGAGAAGTTTACCATTAAGGATGTTGGTTAAGACTTTGGAGAGATTATGGGCTTTCTCAATAGAGTTTACTCTTGATTCCCAATCCTTCTTGAGTAGCACCCTCAATATTTTAATGTTGACCTCCTCTTTAGAATAATGTTTGCCCAATTTTTTCCATGTGCTCAAGAGAGCATTTAACTGATTAGGTATCTCGGTTATGGACTCCCTAGGTTTCATCTTAAATAACTCATACTTATAGACATAAAGTTACATTTTTTTGGATCTTACTTGAATGTTGACTTCATAATAATTCTCCAAGATCTTCCAAATCTCCTTTACCGATATATAATGTTACACTTTACTTCATTCTTTTCTTAACATTGAAGAAAAAAGAATGGTTATGGATTTTTTATTTTATCATTATTTTCTTTTTCCTCTTATGACCATCTTTTTTTTTTATATATTTTGGGACTTTAAAATTTTTCACCCTCTTAATGGGAGAATTCCCCTCATCAATAATTCATTCCATAATCTTATGGGATCACTATCTAGATAGAGCTTTATTTTATGCTTCTAATGAAGATAGTCATTTCTATCAGAAAAGGGTCTAAGAGTTTGAATATTAAGATATTCACTCTCCATGATTTTAAATTCTAGCAATCAAGTACCTAAAACCCAACCTCCGATATTAATTGAAAAGCTATATAGGGGGTGAATCATGATTTTGGATGAATTAAAGATTAAAAGGAAAATTTAAGATTAAGAAGAAATTAAAATAGGTAAGAGTAAAGAGAAGAAGATATAATGATTTATAGAGATTCGAATTCTTAATAATCATACTCCTTTCCCTAACTTATCCTTAAGTTAGAATTTTTAAATCCAAATTTATTAAGTGTTTTTAAGGCTTAACATTGACCTTTACAACAAGTGTTATTGTAGGCTCAACACTAACCTTTACAAGTATTTTCAAGGCTTAACACTAACTGTTATAATAATAAAGAGTTTTGAATAAATACTTACTCTTAAATCTACCAACCTAAGTGTTTTCAAGGTTCACACTTTAACTTTAGTTGATCTAGATTCTCATTGCCCTTTTTTTAACCCAAAGAAACTGTAAATAATGAAATATTATCAACTATTACACACCCTAACTCCCACGACAGTTGTATACATACACTCAATAAGAGTTTACAAATAAAGCTTTTAAGAGCACAATCAATTCTTTCAACCACTCATTTGTCCTCTTAAATTTTAAATTCAAAAAGTATTTATAATGTTTAAGTAAAAGCTAGTTGTTTAATGAGAATCAAAGTAGCCAACAGACATTTAGGGATCCACTTTGAGGGATTGGAGGTCTAATAACAAAGAATCAAGTTAAACAAGCTAAGGAGGCACTTAACACGATGTTTTGCAATATTCAAGCAAAGGAAAATGTTTATCTTAAAGACTTAAAGTTAGAAAAATCATCACCAAGGCTTGTTAATGTGTTATTAGCAAGTTTTTAACGTTTTAAAGGAGTTTTAAGGTCAATTCATCTGTGTCCCAAATTACATGGTTATGTTAAAGGTGCTTAAAACATTCAGCGAGCAACACACCCTGAGATATGCCCGTGTCCATGCCCTTATCTTTAACATACCCTACAACATGCCTATATCTCCAGCCATATTCAGTGCTGTTTATTTTTGAAGGATTGAACACAGTTATGTCACGAATTCAGAGTCAAATCCAAGTTTGTTAGGATTTAATTATTTTGATTCCTATTTTAGTTTTTAGGGTCAAGTTTAGGAGTCATAAGTCTAATAGGATTTTCATAGGTTTTATTTTTCTATAATTAAGCATCATCCTTAATGTAAGAAAATAATAAGTTTGAGATTAAAAAATTTTCTAAAAATTTATTTATTTTGGTTCTTGTATGATCTTGATTAACCTTATTAAGTAAATTACTTATGGCGGCCATCTTTATTCCTTATTACCCTCTTCTTTTCTTCTTTTATTCTAGGATGTGGCAAAAATTACTCTAAATTGTTTTGAACAATTTATAATGAAGGGTCTTAAATTTAATATACCTAAGGTTTGAGTTGGTTGATTCAAATAATATTTAGGGTTTCCTTTCTATCTATTTACTGTTTTACATTTATTTTATTCATTGAGTTTTGATAAATTCTTGGATGCGTGTGGGTTGATTTGAGATTGCTATAGTTTTTTTATTAAGATCACATCATTGTAAGATATAAAAACTATTAAGTCCAATCTTCTCCTTCTTTATTTAATGTAATTTCAATATTTTGCAATTGAGGGTGTGCTCATGGTCTTAAGAAGGAAGTTCATAGTCATGACACTTAAAAAATATGGTTGTTGGAACTTGATTTAGTTATTAGGAAAGCTTACTGATGGTTCGGAAGAATACGTACAATTGTGAGCAGGACCATGAAGAATTTTGAATAAAAGCTTCACTTGATTCCTTCTTCATCCTAATCATGACCGGCTTTCTCATAGTTGTGAGCAAGATTATGAGGAGAATTTGCTCTTTCAACCTACTTAAACTCACTTCTATACATTGCCCATTGCGTGTGATTTTAATCCTAACTTAAATCACTTAAACACATAAATTAAAAGTTCAAAATTAATTGTTAAAGTCAAAATCAAGGTTGATTAGAGATTGATTATGCAAATGGTTAACACCGTGCATGTTTTTTTGTAAATAGTTAAAATAATGTGTTTTGACATGGAGTCTAAATGAACCCACTCAGATAATTACAATTGCCACATCAGCAACATTTGACTAGATTTTCAACCGATGCATTGAATTGCAATAAATTGAAATGTGGTGTATTAATTTGTCAAAATTAAAAAAATATAAAAAAATTGCAAAAATTGCTAAAGGTTTTGTCCAAAATTAGCTTTCTCTTTAATATAATTATTCAGCTCCTGAAGCCTTTTATCCACCTCTCGAATCTCTTTCTTTTGAATCAACTCATTTTTTTTTCCCTCTTGTCGACTTCTTCAAACCTGAGTCAATAGAATTTTGGGTGCAAATTAGATATGAAAGATTACCTAATTTTTACTCTCACCATGGATGCATCAGTCACGTCCTTAGATTATGTAAATAGAGGAACAGTAATAAGTTATAAACTGTGTAAGAGTTTAGCCAAAATATAAAGTTTGGTCGATATTTTTTTCTCCTATAACTCTCAAACTAATAGGGAATAACAAATTTGTTTTAAAATGTGGTGACCCCCATCTCCAATGCTAAGAAAAAAGGGAAAATCTAATAGGAAAATCGAGAGAAAGGTAACTGCCTCTTAATGATTTGGGAAAAAGAGGTCATGGTTGATGGTTTTTCTAACAATCAAATAATACGAAGGGCGAGAGCATGAAAGGCACTTAAATGATAGATTTGTGATGTGATTGTCCGTTTTCTCTTCTTTTTATTAAAAGCCATCTTGTAAAGTATTCCATTAATCCACTTCTCTTACCTCCATCAAACCCAACCCAATCTTAATAGATCGGTTAAACCTCATTGGTTTAAATGGTTAAGATTTATGCAATCGAGTAGTTTCTAACTTTCTATCTCGTCCAGTTTTGTCTTGTTTTGTTTATTGTCCTGATAATGACGAAAGATAGGGATAACAAAGAAAATTACTACACTGTATTTACTACACTATTTCGCAACAGTCCTCTCTACAATACATACATACACACATTTCCCCCAATAAAACACACAGAGCGAATGGATAATGACGTGTGCTCCATCTTGCTTCTGCTCACAACGCAACAAATCCTCCTTAATTAGCCCTTCCTAAACACACACACACTCTCTCCTCTCCTCTCTGTGTCTGACAGAGCTAGCTAAAGCTGCTCTATTCCCAGCTCTTTAGGGTTTCGTTTTTTTGCCTTTCTCAATTCTCTTCTCCAACATCAACATAAACCCATCTAAAACCTTCCCAAATTATACACATTTTGCATTTCATCCTCAACATTTCGCCTCCATTATCATTTATTTTTAAATAAACAATCCAATACCCTTCTTTAGCTGCTTCTGCTACTAATCTATTCATGGCCAAAACTAAACCTGGAAAAAAAGACCTTGATTCTTACACTATTAAAGGCACCAACAAAGTTGTTCGACGTATTTGCTCTTTCTCTTGCTCTTATTAAAAGTCTACTCTCTCTCTTTTTATTTTTTTCGAAGAAAATTTTTTTTTTGGCTTTTTTTTCAAACCCAGATTTTCAAAATCTTTCCTTTTCTACGTAGAGTTTTCAAAAACCCCTCTTTCCTTCCATTTTTAAAATTGGGTTTCATTTGTTTTTTCTGTTGGTGCTTGAAAAGTTCTTACCTTTATTGATTTTTACAAATACCCATAAAAAATCTCATTCTTATGATGCTTTTTAGCTGCCCATTTGTGATTTTGTTCTGATTCTTATGATCGTTAAAGTTCTGGGTTTGTTTGTTTTGATGTTTTGTTTATGTTATTATTGCAGCTGGTGATTGTGTGCTGATGCGCCCATCAGACTCCGATAAGCCTCCTTACGTAGCTCGGGTTGAGAAAATTGAGGCTGATCATCGCAACAATGTTAAAGTTCGTGTCCGGTGGTATTATCGACCTGAGGAATCAATTGGTGGCCGCCGCCAATTCCATGGTGCCAAAGAGCTTTTCTTATCAGACCATTATGATGTGCAAAGTGCACACACTATTGAAGGCAAGTGCACTGTGCACTCCTTCAAGAACTACACTAAGCTTGAAAATGTTGGAGCTGAGGATTACTTTTGTAGGTTTGAATACAAGGCTGCCACTGGCGGGTTCACCCCTGATCGTGTAGCTGTGTGAGTATTGTTGTGCTTTTTTTGGTTTCTGGAATTAGTTGTAGTATTGACCTAACTGGTATTTTGGAATTGTTTTGTTAATTCCCCAAGGTACTGTAAATGTGAAATGCCATACAATCCAGATGATCTAATGGTGCAGTGCGAAGGATGCAAAGATTGGTAAATTTTCCTCTACCACTTCCCTTTGTGTCAAGAATTTTATGGGCTAAATTATGAGAATTAGGTTCACTTGATTTGTTGTTTGTTGAAGCTGCATTGCATTTTGAAGTAGTGTGGCCTTGGCAATATTAATGCTACCAAATTGTTCTTTTGCTCTATTTTCCATTTGTTGTGGAAGAGACTCCACATTACTGATACTCATGACAATTTTGTGATCACTTCACACCTTTCATTGTTTATTTGATTCATAATTTGTTCATTTGAAGTGATGATATACCTAAAATGTCTCAAAAGAGATGTCTCTGACTTCTAATGCTTTTCAATTTATTTGAGTACTTGGATACCAAAAGCAAAATTTTGGTGTTTTTAGGATGGATATGTAGGCATAATGGCATATGATGCTCATTCAACTATAGAGTACTACGGTCATTTTTATCTGTCTGTATCTTTCCTCCCTTTCGTTATTTGAAGTGGAGAGCAGTTCCCAATAATAACATTAAGTTGCTATCATATGTATCCTTTTTTTTTTTTTTTGTTTCTTCTACCTTATTACGTGTAGAATTTTATATTGCTAAATGGTTGAGCATTTTCTCTGTGGCTAGAGGCAAAGGGAAAACGATTGAGTGAAAAGATGGTCAATGTTGAAAGGCTAACTAGGAATTAGTGGATATCGAAGAAATGGAAACTGGTCATATGAAAAGGGGAAGCTACTGAAAAAAGCTAATTAGAAATAATGGAACCTGAATATCTTAAGATTTTAAGTCTGATAGTGGTACGGTTAAATGCTTATTGATTACTTGATTATATTGTCCCGTTGGCCTTGGAACTTAATTTTTCTGTTGATTCTTTGTTACTTCAAATTTTGGGACTTGACGGCTAGAGATGTGATGCAGCTTTAAATTTGAGTCTCTAATTGCAATGTCGGTTTTCATATTGCAAAATCATGTGTGAAAATTAAGTTGGCAGTCATTCCTATCTTGAATATAGGCCTTAGACTGGTCCAGGTATAATGTTAAAGCATCCAAAATAGGGGGTGATTCTCTTCAAAGTGCAATATGTGATTCAGGCAGAGATGAAATCAATCCCTTAATCATATTTGCTGATGGACAGGAGCAATTTGCTAGTGACGTAGTGTATAAAATTGAATGCTTGAAGTGTGAAGACATGGAGTCTTCCACAAACAATTCTCTGCCTATGGACAAATAAATATGGGAAGTTAACCCCTTACTTATGCTAATGAGAGGAGGATGTAGAAGAAACAAAGACAATTTACATTTCTATCATATGCTAACAATCTATGTGTACCATGGTTTGTTATTTTGTACTTCCAGAATTATGCAACAGTAGTAACAAACTTAAAATCATGCTTTGTGATCACTTTGCAAATACGTTACAGGTTTCATCCTTCTTGTATGGGTATGACAATTGAAGAAGCTAAAAAATTGGATCACTTTCTGTGTTCTGACTGCTCTTCTGATGATGATGCAAAAAGATCTTTGAACGCATTTCCAGTATCACCATCTGTTGAGGCCAAGGTGAGCTGTCTTCCTTGTTTGATTCTGATTGTGGGCGTAGAGGTGCAGCAATTTTTTCGCTATTATCTTAGTAGTATGCGGAACTGTTTAATAAACTTATATGCATGTTGTGGTAATGTTGTTCTCTCTGCCAATACCGGTTCTATTAATTTTATATGTGCAATACTGAATGCTCAGTTCTTCAGTCATTCTTTAATAGTCATCTGAATCAAGCACCCTTCTCATCTATAGAATTGCAAGTGTGTTCACCTTATTGACTTTAATCACATGCCCTGATCTTTAGAATTTTTGTCCACCTTCTTTGTCATATAACTGGCTAGAAATTGCACAGCAGTCATCTTCAATCACGTATTATGGTCTAGGAAAATCTTGGCCCTTCTGCAGTTATTCCTTCTAAATCATATCTCCCCAACCCTGTCCTTTTTGGTGATAAAAGACCTGAAAGGCTTGTTGTTTATAAAGGATGGATCTCTTACATTATTCATCTTTTCCTTATACTTCCATGAAGATGTTGTTACTTGTGTAAAATCAGTAAAGTTTCCTTCATGAACTTATTGGCTTTTTTGTCCATATTCATTACATAGAGAATTGAGGTGCAATGTGTTTATCAATTGGATTAAGATGCAATAGGCCTGAATACCGTGTAAAATAACCTTTGTGCTGATATTGAACTTGTATTGATTTCTACCAAGTCTACCTTGGGCTGCTGGTATGCTTGCTACTTGCAAAATCTTGTTCATGTTTTCTGTCGTAGGCTTGTCAATACTCAATAGTACAGATGCACAATAAGCATTTTGCATATACATTTTAAGAATAACAACCACACTTTTTGCTATTTGAAGTCAGTTTCTGGCATGGCCATCTGGCTGTAATTGATCTTGCTCTCTCTGCTGTCTTGAAACAATTTCTAGGCTGCCATGCAGGGTAGAGCTGTATGAAATTAAGAATTGCGGACTTGAGAATGGTCAAGTTCCATTGATGGATGAAAACATTAATCTGAACATGCAGGTCTTTCAAAAGGCATTTTATGAGGCCATTTGCATTATAGTTTGGGCCTCAGAATGTTGATTGTGTTCTGTAAATTCTTAATTGTCTGCAGTTCTTTCCAAAACAATTGCAGTTTAAGCAAATGAATGTGGACGGGCTGCTAGCATTTAAGCTTTGTTTTTATTAGTTTCATAACAAGCATGCTAGCTGATGCTGCTAGCTTTGTTTATTGGAAATCTTGTGTAGGTATATTGATCCATGTACCTTAAAGATAGAGGCATGTCCAACATAATACGCGCATTTTATTGTTGATCATGGAAAACTGTGTTAGAAAGAAAGAGAAATCAGTCCATTATATATTTGGCGGTGAAATGGATGCATCTAGGGGTGACAACGAAAAGAGCAGGCTTCTTAATTTTTCTTTTAAGTCTGTGTTTACTGCTCTTACTTGAGCATAGACAACTGGTGAAAAACTCTTTGAAAGTGCAACCGCCAAACTCCACTCATTGTTTTCTCAGAAGTGCTAGTCCATGTTAAATTTGGCATCTCATGGCTGACATAAAACTGACATGTCTGTTTCGAGCTCTAACCTTTTTACATTCACCGCTTGCTCACTGTACATGAATCTTAAACATAGAGGAATTTAGTTTTCATTGGGCAATGATTTCTCGATTGTTGCAAAAACTTTTAGATTTCAGATGGCAATATTGAAGTTTTTCCAAATAATTTTCACTTTCTTAACATGTATATATACAAAACCCTCATTTAATTGACATGTTACTTTTGCCCTATCAAACCTCTTTTTTGGAATTAATTTATGTCAAAATTTGATTGGTTATTTTTATTTGTCTTATCAAACCTCTTTTTTGAGTTCTCTGTCACATGGAAGCTAACTATGACCAAAGTCCTCTTCATAGCATTATTCACTGTGATTTATTGAAAATGTCTAAATGCCCATTTCATTTTGTTCATCCCTGTTGTGTAGAAGGCACTATCAGCAAAGTCCTAATTATGCACAGAATTGACAATCATTTCCAGTGTACTTAACTCTGATAATTATTTGCAATGATATAACTGACATGAACTGTTAGGAAAATCCTTAGATGCCTCACCTTGTAGAGAATTGTATTCTTTGTGTATTTTTGTTACTATTTTTTACATGGTCTTAACCATGGTTGAGGGATGCTGATCTATTAAGAGAAATAAAGTTGCAAATGGCTATTCAATTGCAAAAGATAGTGATCATCCACTCATAAATTTTTTGGGGAAAGCTAATCAGTTTAAAAGGAATCATTTTGAATTAACTCTTCAGAAAGAAATTTATTTTGGTGGCTTATTGCATATTTACTTGTATTGGTACTCATGTATCTAATTCGTTTAGTCTTTTCAGTGGCTATTACATTTTACTTGTGTTGCACTAATGTATTTACTATCTTTCTGTCCTTTTATATCTTTCTAATGTTCTTTGTTTTGTCTCCAATTATTTTTGCTAGGTGGAGACAAAGCGAAGGAAGAGGTAACATATTGTTGTGATGTGTGATGGGGAGGTACTTTTCTTGCACATTAGCTCGAGTATGTTGTTGTTGTTCTTGTTGAATTGTACAGTGCTGAGAAGATGCTATGTTTGCACAAACAAGAGGCTTTTTATGATTCATTATTACGTAATGTTTGTATGTGTGAATGGACTTAGGAGATGGACTCTGCGCCTAGTAATTGTCATCAGGAGTACTGTGCCAAAAATTATGCCCCTTGATAACAAGTCAAACTGAACATCTAGAAAACCATGGGATTTTTTCTTTTTTAATATGCTATAACTGTTTGCATGATACCACTTTGTTCATTTTCCATCTTACAAGAGATGAAAAGAGAGTTGTGGTCGAGCAAGAGTATGTCATAATTGGAGTTAATACTTTGCATTTTTTCGTTTTATCAACGGATAAACTTCACTCCATCTCCTCATTCAATTGACAACCCTAGGGTTTTAATTTTCTGTATAGGAAGGTTCTAATGCAAGGTTTTTTTTATGCCACTTCTAAGTCCTTTAGTTGCCAATGTCTTGAGAAATTTTGAATGACCTGTTCAGCATAGCTGATCTGATTCAGTGTGGATTTCATACATTGAGTAGGCCTGTCCATGGCCTTGTTTTAGGTTAGCATCTGTTCCATTATGTGTTATGCTTCTAGGAGAACCATTTTTGCACTTGCAGAGGGAAGTGCAATCTACCGGCAAGCATTTACGACGATATAGATGACAACGTTCAATTGAAAAAGGGTCTCCTTTTTTTTTTAATCTTTTTATTTAGTTAACCCAAAAACACCTAATTGCCAAATGTAAGGATTTATACCATTCAATGTATATAATGTTCAATGCTTTCAAAGTGATGTAATAGGTAAGGGAAGTGTGTTCCATTTCGATCGAGGATCCGGTTTTGCTTCCATATCTAAAGCATTTTATAAGTGCCTGACAATCACATACTAATGAATATTTAGCAATTATAAAAGGGCAATTTTAACGCATTTTGTCCCTTGTCCTCCTAATAAACGCTTCCTTTTCACCATACTTTTGGGCTAATAGTTGACAAAGTAAATGCAGCCGCTATTTGCATTATGAAGATAAAAGCTTATCTTTTTAGACTCCAATGATTCTTTTAACCAATATTTACCATAAAACTAGAGTCTCAACGCCTCTTCAAAGGGACGCTCCTTCATGAATATACTTCAGCTGCAAAGTTGCAGAATGCAACCCAGAAAAGGTATCTTTCGTATAAAGAAGCAACAAAACATTCGTCTCACGTACGGATATTTTGTACAAAAGGTCAATAAAGAAAAGGTGGAGTGAGAAAGGTTGTACACGTGCAAGCGTCCTAAAAGAAGCCGCACACATGCATCCGCTCCTCAAATAGTTGTGCATGTGAAAGAAAAAGGGTAAAATTTACTACTCTATTTTATCATATTGTAATATTTCATTCTTGACATTTTAAAAATTTATTTGTTCATCCTTTATTTTTGCAATATTATACTATTTTTCCATTTCGTCACTATTTCTGTTAAAATTACCGTTAATTGACATGAAATGATAATTATACCCTCCAGTGAAATATAGATTAATTAGAAATAATTATTGTTTACCCCCTCTAGTTTATCATATTATACTACTTACCCCCTGAAATTTAAAATATGTATTTTTATTTTTTTTGCACTATTATATTTTGCTCTTTTTATCAAAATTTTTATTAAAATTATTATAAAATATGTATAAATAGTCCAAATAACATGTAATTTAAAAAGTGGTAAATCATAAATAATTTTAATTTTAATTAATTTAATTAATAAACCTAATAGATTAAACTAAAAATTCAAATAAAAAAATAAATTTTGAAGCTAAAAAAGTATTTATACTTGATTAAATTTTATATGCAACATAAATATTTCAAGTTAATATTTAAATAGAGATATTTAAAATTAAAAATAATTATTTAGTAATTACTAAAAAAATTAAGTAAATTAAAGTTAAAATTAGGTATTTTTTATTTTATTAAATAGTATAACCATAATTTTATAAGTAATTAATAATAGTTTTAATATAAATATTGATAAAATTTGGTATTATGATGAAAAATATAATTTTTAATATTGATGGGTAAATAGTATAATAGATTTAAATAAAGGGGGTAAATAGTAATTAAATTTAATATTAAAGGTTATTTTAGTAATTTTACATTAGTTAACGGCAATTTTAACGGAAAATTTGACGGAAGGAGTAAATAGTATAATATTGCAAAATAAAAGGATGAACAAATATATTTTTGAAATGTTAGGGATGAAGTAGTAATGTGGACACATGGTTTTGATCCGGCTCGTGAGGCAAAAGCCTAGTGATGAAAATAACAAAAAAGTCTAGCTCAGCAAAGGAATTGGATTTTAGCCCACTTGAGAGAAACCCATCAGAGAGAATCAGAGCCCAAATAGCCTATAGTCCAATTGAACCAAAACCAAATCAAGCCCAAAACCCATTAAAACCCAAAAAGTTTTTTTTCTTATTAATTCATATTAAAGAGGTTGAAGATCTCTATAAAATGGAGGCTAGAAAAAAAACCTTAGAGAGGAGGCTAGAAAAAAAAAACTAGAAGAAGAACCAGAAAGAAATTTACCGAAAAAAATTCAATTGGAGTCAAAGTGAGAGGCCAGAATCCTTATTCAAGATGTTGTGGTTCAGAATCAAACTCTGAGGGCAAATCCATTTTTATAGTAACTTTACATCTTCATTTTTTTTATATTTATATTTTTTACTTTGTTGCATTTCTATTGTCATTAATTATTTTTTTTTGTGCATTTATTTACTTATTTAATTCTTGCTATTTTATTTTTTATTATTCTTTTTATTGTTGTCAATATTGTTTGGCAACAGTGCTGAAGCACTGTTGCTCTTACTTTTT
>CATIWO010593413.1:0-30871 GCA_949673435.1 Macaranga tanarius | reverse complement strand
ATGAATGAAAAATGAGGTTTATATGTGAAACGTGCATGAAGGACAACTAACAAGCATAAACATACATGTATTGCATTTGTGATATAATTAATATATTGTTGAATGTGATTTTCTTGTGAGATTGATGAATTGAGTAATGTGATGATTGATGGGATGTAGATATTGAGCTATAAGCACCCAAGTATTTATGCTAGCATTTGCTAGATAGTTATTGAAGTGATGGAATTATTGATTTGGTTTAAATTGCTTGTTATATGTAAGAAATGTGCTATCAGGTGAGCAACACGGGTTGAGACACAGGCGTGTCTTGAACCGTGTTGAAAGACATGACTTGTTTTAGTTGAATATATGGCCGTGTAAGATGGCATTAAAATTGGCAAAGCAATACATAGAAAAAGACACCGGCGTGTCCTTGGCCGTGTATGTATGGTGAATTTTCGGCAGAAAAATACACGGGTAGAGACACGGTAAGTCCTTAGCCGTGCTTGTTTATGATGATTTTGGCAGTGAGATACACGGATTGGAACACGGTCGTGTAGTCCATTTTTAATTATTTTTATTTACTTCTCTTAATTAGTTCTTGAGAAGAACCATATGTATCCTTATTCTAATAATTGCTTATTGAGTCGCAAGCTCATTCCTTTGCAAATTATAGTTTTTCAGGCTTTGATAGATAGCCTCGTTTATGGCTTGTTGATAGAAGCTTGGAGAGCATTTCTTTGTAAGCTCAGGTGGGTCAAAAGGCAGACTTGGTGTCGATATCTCCATCCTCATGAGCATCATTCTCATTGCATTCAAGTGTTTTGTATTTAAACTATGTTACTATTTTGTTAGCAAGTTATGTAAGTATATAAAAGTATAATGTATATTTGACTAAAGCTTTGTATAGATGTTTATCTTGTTTTTTAAAAAATTTCATGCCACGTGTATTTGTGTGAATGGATACATTTATGTAGTACGTTGAGGGTGCTATAAAAAGTGTTTTCCATGTTTTAAAGTAATTTTTAGTTACTTTTAATCAAAAATTTCAATTATAGTTTTTTATTAATAAAAAATTATATATGTAAGTATTGATGAATTACATAATAAAAAATATTTTTTTAAAAATTAAATAAAAATTAATTTCACAAATTTAAATCATAGACCTCATGATTTTAAAAAAAATCATTTAATCACTTTCTCAATTATAATCGTAATTTCTTTAATACCAAATGTTACCAGGACAAATTAATATCTTAAATGATAATTTATTGTTTATATCATCAACAATAAGTCCAATTTTCCATTACTCAATCCATTTTAACCTTTATCTTTTTTCCTCTAGTGGCTCTAACCTTGTTAGATGAGTTGCTAAGGACTTGGAGTGTGCGAGTTTTCCAAGTTAATCGAATTAAAAACCAAACCGATTCAGTTTGATTCGGTCAATTGATTTTATATTTTCAAATTTTTTTAATAAAATTGAATTGATTGAAATTTTAGTTTAGTTCAATTCATTTTTTAGTCTGAAAAATTCGGTTAACTGAAATAACCAAACAAATCGAATTTTATTTTTTTAATTTTTTAAAATAACATAATAATTTAATACTAAAATAATTAATATTTCTTAAAAATTCAGTTTGGTTCAATTTTTAATATTAAAAATTTTGATTTTTTAGGTTAGTTTAGTTCGGTTTGGTTTTCAAAAATTTCAATTTAATTAATTCAGTTTAGTTAGAAAAATTTCCAAAACCGACCGAATCTACCGATTGAACACCCTACTATAATGACTGCTCTTTAGCTTGCAATGGCAGGACAACCTCTAGGGCAGACCCCAAACAAGACCAAAAAAAAAACTGAATTTTTTTTAGGTCTTAGATTCTTTTAGATCACCTGCCTAACAAAAAGATGTGTAATTTTTTCTTCCACATCAATAGATTTCTTGGAAGATAGTTCGGCATGGTTGTTGTTTAGCATATATAAAATTATGCTAATATACATTTGTTAGCCCCATTTATTATTCACATTTTATGCCCCATTAACATAAAATATAAAACCTCAATATTCTTATACCCAACATATTCCTAACAGTACCTTATCCCGCAACTCTCTCCTTCTCCTTTCACCTACTCCTCTTCTTCTTCATTTTTTTCAACAGAGCTTCAACGATGGTGGTTGAATTTTGACCATTTGTTGGCCAAAATTCACTCAAATACTTTTTTTTTTTTTACTTTTAATCTTAATATTAGTTTAGTTAAGATATCAGTCTCTACCTAGTGAAGGTTTGTCTCTCTTAAATAACATTTTGTTGATGGTTTTAGTTTATTGTTTTAGTCATCAGATCTAGCTGCTAGAGCTTTGAGTTGATAGATCTTGATGGTGAAGTGTCAAGAACGGTGGATGCTTGAAGGATATAGTCTGATTCTGCTCCAATCGGCTCATTCGTCGTATCTGTATGATGTCCCAAACAAATAAAATTTTCTTCCTGTATCCCCACAAAAGATATTTTAGTTTGATCCCGTGTATTTTTATTTTATATATGTTTAGAGAGAAATATCATTTGTTTGTATTTACTGTTATTTTCAGTATTTTTATACTGAAATTTGTAACTCTCTATTTGGTGAAATACTAAAGTTGGTAAAAAAAAAAACATATTCCTAACAAGTACCTAACATTTCTTTATTCTAAGGCACCTCTTGATTCAGGAATATGTTTATAACAATAACAACAATAAAATTAAAAAGGTAGGGACATTTTCGTATAGTTAATAGGGTAGATGTCAAGAAATTTTGTTTATTAAGTACACACCTCCAAAACAATGAGAAAAAAAAAATTACAAACCCACTACTCTTCTCTCTGGCATCTGCATGTAGTAATCAAATGCCAGCTATAATAATAGAGCATGTTTTTAGGAGGATAAGGCAATCTCAAGAAATTGAGAGAACTGGCTAGAACATGCACCATGGCTCACTCTTTACATCATTCATGGGGCTAATTCCCTTTATTTTCATGACTTGTAAATTGTAATGGTGATACTGTTTTGTGACAGAACCCTTAAAAAAAAATAGTGTGAGCATTAAGCCATCTATTGATAATTTTTTTTAATAACCATTCACCAAATTGTTTGCAATTGAGAGGCTTGAGGCTGCTGAATGAAATAAAGATAGGGAGTGAATTCTATTAAGTGATAATGGTGTTCTATATTAAATTATTTTAAAATTTTATTCGAAGAGATGGTCTAGTGTTATTTTTATTTTATTTAAGAGCAATTTTTAGTTGTGATAATTTATAAAATTATTTTTTATCTGATTTAAAAATAAAATATAATTACACCTATTGTGTATAAAAAAGGATTATTTACCAAAAAAAAATGACCTTTTATCACTTTCTACAATTTAATCACATCTTTTTAATTTTGATAAATTAAAATATCAATTTTAAAAAATTTGCAATTCGAAACACTGATACAGTCTGTATTACATACAGTATCCGTAAGCAAACTAATGCTTAGGTGGCAGCTGGATTACATAATCATTTGCCACCTCAAAACGCACAATTTTAGTTGAAACTCACCGTTTTATTATTTTCCCTACAAAGCCTGTGTGTTTTGCTTCCATCATTTATTGTCTCTTTGAAACCATCTACATACAACATAAGTGCAGTCATCATCCACTGAAAAAAAAAATCAATTACATCTATCTTCTTCTTCTTCTTTTTTATAGCTGATATACAATAAGGAGCACATAGAGATTGATTAAATCTTAGGTTGAGATCAAGTTGATCTTTAGAATCTTAATTGAAGAAATTTCTTTTTAAAAGTAATAGGTTTAATGGTAGGATCAAGAAACGACCATAGAAGGATAGCTCTAATTACAACCAAGAAAATGACCGACCATAGAAGGCTACAAAACATGATTGCAACTACTTGTGGTTGATAGGAAGAAGCAGGCTGCAGGTGGTATGGCAGGAACACAGTAGAGGCTTTGTAAGGAAATTAATCAAAACGGTGAGTTTTATGCAAAGCTGTGCGTTTCGAGGTCGACAGAGTAGTGTTATGATGTCGCAAAAGATTATGGAATCCGGCTGCCACGCAAGCGGATCGGTATTTCGAATTATAAAATTGTTAAACTTCATATTTTAATTTACTAAAATTAAAAAAATATGATTAAATTATAAAAAACCCTATTCAACCCTTAAAATTAAAATTTCCAAACTTATTACTTTTAAAACGGTTAAATAATATAATATTAACCTAACTTAAATTTTTAATGAAGTTAGAGTCATTGAAAATAGCAAGTAAAAGTGTCTAATTTAAATTTTCTATTTACCACATTTAGATATTGAATTTTTTATTAATTTTTCATTGTAATAAGTTAATATGTCAAATTAAAAATGTTTATGGCAACTCAACATGTGTAATTAAAAATATTTAAAACAAATTTTTTATTTAAAATAAATAATTACTATATTCATAGGACTTTAATAGTTTTTAGTAATTGTAGTTCTCACATAATCATTCATATTCAATATTTAAAATTTTTGTACTTAATATATTGTACACATAAAATTTAACATTTAATTTTTTATGTTACTAAATATTACCTTATTCTATAATGCATTTTTTTTTTCACTTTACCAAATATTACCTTATTAGAATAATGCATCCTTTTTTTTTTTTGAGGAATTTAGAATAATGCATCTTGAGAATTCTGTTTTATTAATTATTAGTAATTAGATTACTATGTTCAAAAAAAAAAAGTTTCAAAACGACTCTCCATAATTATGAGATATTGAGATAATATTTTAATTGGAGTTAATTAAAAAAATTGACACTTACCAAATTTAACCTATATTGCAACAAAATGGTCAAACAATGTCATATCACATTACCAAAAAATTTTATAAGCGTCATGATCCTTTAATATTATATTGACTAGCCTATGTTATTTGGCGTATACGCCATGTCTCTAGCATCAAAGAACAAAGTTATTAAATTTTTGTTCCCTGAATAGGGGATGAAGTTAGGGAGGAGAATATGTTGAAGACCCCAAAATCATTTTGGGTTGTAATGGATTTTGTTGCTTTTTGCTGTATTAGTTGCTAACAACAAAAATATTGTTAGGGTTTTCACTTTCTGTGGTGGGCTAGGAGACATGTGAAAGGGCCGAAAGAAATGATTTTCAAGAATTAGATGATCGGCAGCATGAGGGGCTATAGCATCCAGCACACCCATGTGCTTGCTTTCACCTTGTGTTATCAAGAAGAATAAAAAGGTAGGGTTTTGTGATGTCGGAATGGTGGGCAGTCGCAGTGGGCACTAGTAGTGTGAGTAGTGACAATGGTCAGGTGCATCCACTTGTGTTAATCAGTAAAAGAAGTGAAGTGATATGGTTTTCTTTCATGCAGTCTGCAAGGCATCATTAAAGCTGGTAATACACATGTGGCCTTTGCTTGTTAGGGCGGTCCACAGGCCAGAGTGCCACTTACTAGTAGGGCAACCCTGTCCTAAACCACATCTTCCAGGCAGAAGTTGCAGTCTTAGTCTTTTTTCCTTCACCAACACATGTGATTAGCTCCCCGAATCGCTTTAAGGTCAAATAAGTCGTAAGCTAGAAAGCAAAGAATAATCCCTGTCTACATAAAACATAATTAACTCTAGCCAACATTGATACAAGACGAACCAGCGCAATTATTAGCATTATTATTTTATTTAATGTAGTATAATGGACAATACTTCAATAAATCACTCAAACTAGTTTAATTAACACTTTTTTTTTTGTGTTCCTACTTAACAAGAAGGTGTTCAGCAAGAAAACACGAATAATAATGTACATAAGACACAATCCGACCTGTGAAAGGTACACTTACTTCAGCTCTAAGTGAGGGATGACAATGACATACACTCTGTGGTAGTTTTCTGAATGTCAGATTGTAGAGTTGCTGGCACATTGGTGTTGTCGTGGTATATCACTTTAAGACAAGGCTTAGTAATCAAGCTTCAATCACCAATTCACTAGAGCCCTTTTGCTTCTCTATCCACTAGCGATGACAACCTAGTTGCATCTTCACACTTTAACTTAAAGAACAAGGACACAAGTGAAAATTGTAATATCAACAAAATTTTCATGAACCGGCCAGAGTCAGGACTAATCAGGTCCACTTGATCAGACTGCGTAGAGCCTTATAACCTGGTTTATATTGGCTCGACAAACTGGGCAAACACCCTTCTTGGCTTTGATCTCACTCAAACAAGCCATGCAACCAGCCATGTGACCACAGGGAATGCATGCGCCTTCTACAGGAGCTTCCCAACATATTATACATGAGGAAGAGCCACCTCCATTTTTTACATCACTTGTCGTAGAACCTCCATGTTTCACAGGTGGAACAAAAGAATCCACTGGACTGAAGTCAATTGATGGATAGTGGATTGGCCCTTCATCTAATGCCTCATCAGGAATTGGGGGAGCCGAGGGAGTTGAAGAACCTGATGCATTCATTACTCCATTTGTTTGAATAACAGGAGCATTAGTATGTGTTTCTACATGACTTTGATTGCCAGTCAGGCCTGAATTACGCACACCCCATCCATTGTAGTCTTCTTTTTTCAAATTATCAACCCATCCACTGCTGCTTGCCTCTGAAGGTGAGGATGCAACAGCTGGGCCCCGTCCATTGTGACTCTCACCATGTAATGAATCTCCCCAGCCATTTGTATTAATTGTTTCAGAGCTCTGGTGAACGTTAAGAAATGGTGGCTGTTCCTCTGTAGCAGACTGAATGGAAGCACTTAATGCCATTGCCAAGTCCAGAGCTTCAGTAGAGGTTTGATGTACATTTCCTGGCATTAGAGTTTGGGAAACATTATGAGTTGGCGGAGGCATAACCTGAAATAAATAATAATAGAACATTAGGTGGAGCCGTGGTGGTTGCATGACGTACAATGAAACAAGACACGAACAAATCCATTTGTTTGGAAAAGTGAATGAACTGAACTGCAAAATACAAAACCAACTTTCACAAACCAATCCTATGCAAGGTCTGGTTATTGAAGCTATAACTCCACCTAAGATTTTATCAGGTGTGCTAACAAAGCTAAGCTTGTTTGGTCATACTAGCCAAGCTTTCTTTCTTCAACTTGGCTGTCAAAATCCTTAAAGGGAATGAAGCAGCACCAACTTGACTAGATTCCAGACAGAATAGTGTCAGAAAGAACACGAAATGCTTGTTTAACAAACAGTTCTACCTTATTTCTTCACCACCCAAAACAATCAAGTTTATTTCTCAAAAGTAGTTCCATATTGACACTTTCACAGCATAGTAGATGCAAGTAAAAAAAAATGTCATCCTCCTCAAATCAAGTAGGTAACTTGGTGCAAGTGGAACTTATTGGATCAAAGCATCTTTATTTGATTTATAACTCTCTAATTGCATGCATTGACATGCTTCATTTTCTGTTGTACTTTGAGAATAAAGTCTTTTCGAATGGAAGCAAGCATAATATGAACCAATTCCAAGGACATTGATCAGAAAGTACATGCAAATTCATGTAGTATATAGACAGCAAAAAATCAATGTTGTTACCTGAGAAATTCCTCTGCATGCATCATACAACCTGCGGAGCTGTTGTTTGTCGCCCTCATTGGATGATGCAAATCTATATCGAGTTTCTGAAACAGAAACAAATATTTCAAAAGGCTTCAGTTCAAAAAGTTATGGAAACTTCACATGTGAGATAAACATTGTTAGATAATAAAGAGAGGAAGATAAATGTCCGAAGTTACGTGAACTGTTCGATAAGTCAAGACTTGCAAATTTGCTTTCCCAATAAATGGCACCCATAGGTCTCCAGTCATGTGCAACTAAATATCAAAGCCCAGTGACACATTGAAAGAGATATACAGAGTGCATTTAACACACAATGGAAAACACGCTGTAATGTCCCTAGAGGCTTGAAGATAAACAAGAGTAATAGTAGTCGATGCATGTCATGAGGAACCATATAGTGCATTAAACATTAACCAAATCATAATGCATTCCAAAGTGCTCTACAAACATGCGTAAGTAATCACAGAAAGTCAATCATTGACAACAAAATAACCATTATACAGCAACTGGCTGAAATGAAAAGCAGACAAGATTCCAAACCTTTCATTATTATTATTATATAGCCACATTGACAATCCTCTAATGCATGACATTCAGCAACTACATGTAACTTATGGATCATGTAATAGAAATACTAAACACAACAATGCCTCATTGAGACTCATATTGATTAAAAAAATAAATGAGTCCCACATTTGCCCAATGTTACCAAATGACAAGTATCATCTGAAATAAAACAGTAAAGTCATACATGTCACTAGTTCTCCTTCCTTTGTTATTACAAGAGCAAAAATTTAGAAGGTATGAGTTATAAATTGCTGGATGATACACCCGGTATCTTGTTGGCTAATTCTATATCTAAACACAATTTTAGCTTACAAACAGGAGTAATACAGTAAAAAGGATATGAGACACCAAGTAATAACCAGATGATTTGCTAAATGTGGCACAAGGAAGAAAACTACTTTCACTATGACTTACTTGTAGAATTATCAAATATAGTAAGTCCTGGATCCGACTGATGAAATTTTGGTTCCTCAATCTTTGCCTTCCAAAGAGCAATCACAGTACGAGGTTGGGCATCCTGTTTATTGATGAACAATAAATTTTAAGAAATCACAAATTATGACAGATATAAAATACAAGTTAAATAGTCACACCATAAATGTAGAAGTACAAATTAGACATCATTGTTACAACTTTCCAGTAATAACTGTTAGATTAGATGAACTAGCTGGCAGTCGACGCATGTCCTAGCTCCATTGGTGGAAACCAAATTTATTTAAATTAAATGTTAAAATAGTGCAAGCACTTCCTTAGAATAGAACCATAAGAAAATGTGATGAACTTGTTACAGCAGGAAGGCTGGTAACTCATTCACTCCATAAGAGGGCTTTGTCCACTTTGCACATGATGCTGCTATAGATGGTGAAAAAGCAATTCATATGTCCACCCAACAACTATGAATATTTGTCGCACAAGAGTGCAGGTTTTTTTAAATCACTGTCCTTCACTGAAAGAAGCTTTTCTGATAAAAAAATGCAATTAACTCTAAAATTATCATTTTAATGTTTCAGTTAGTGCCGTATTCTTCTGCAAAAAGCCATCAGATTTTGATGGGTCCACCCTTGTTTACCCCTTTCTATACTTGAGCACTTAGAATGTGTAATTAAGATTAGATGAACTAGCCTTAAGCAAAGCTTTAAAATACACAGGTCACAGAAGCATCTACCAAGCTGGATAGTTTTCAAAAATAACACTCATATGTGGGCACAAAAGCACATAAGACTTCAATTTCACAAGTGTGGATAATAATGCTGAAAGCAAATTAAGCACTTAGAATTATCAGACCTGCAATGTACTATAGATGGCAAACTCCAATCTGAGGGGCTTCATGGGATTACTGGAACCACATGGTATTATAGCAACCCAGCTGCAAAAAGTGAGACTTAATCAGCCAGTAATTTTTTCAAATGGTAAAAAAAAAAAGATCCAGTTCCAATCCTTCAAAAACAAGTTGGTACTGTGGTGCAGTTGATGTCAAATATCCAATCAACATCACTTAATTTGCAGTTGGCAGCAACGTGATAATATGAACAGGAATGTGTAAAATCAATGAAGCAAAACAAATGCTTTATAAATAAAGTGGAATCTGTACGAACATTTTTCTTGATAATAGTTGAGCAAGTGCCTCAAGAAAGCCTAGACCATGAAATTCCCGCAGCCATCCAGAGAATAAGCAAATGTGATTCTAAAAACAATAATTAATGGAAGTAAGCTTTCAATTATATGACCAAATCATCTTCTGGTAACCACAGAGAAAATAAATTGCAATTTTCAAGCTGATCAAGCACCTCAATAGCACGAACAACATTAGTATGCCCCTTTATTCTAGCAACATCCAATGCAGTGTGACAATCATCATTCCTCACCAGAGCATTTGCTGAAATACAAACAGAAAAACTAAAACCCCATTACAATCAAAGAAGCAACTACAATCCATTAAGCTCAATAAAGCTTGTGAGCTTCTAGAGTTTTGATACTCAAATTTGGCTCGATTCATTACTCTAACTTAAGCTCAACTAGATAAAATTCAAACCAAATTTAAGTATTTCGCAAGTCAAGTTTGAGCAGCTTGACTCACTCACATCGCTTACTTATGCCACTCACAATTCAACATTCAAGGCTTATAGCAGCATAGGAATCTTAAACCTTTTAGAACATTCAAGACTTATAATACATACACACACGCTCTAAAGAAATTTTTTTTAAAAAAAAAAACCTCCGCTAGAGAGAAGTAAGAGAACAGTCTGCTCGAGGCCTCTTTTAGCTGCATGATGTAAAGGAGTTCCAGCATGACGCCCTACAGAACAGATTATCAATGTGCATTTGTAATACTTAATAATAAGAAAGCAGCAATATTTTCAGGCAGCAATACAACATAAGTAACAAAACCACCAATATTCAAAGGCGAAGAGAGAAAGAAACAAACAAACCAGGGCGATAAGCATTGACATTGGCACCCAATTCAATCAAAACTTTAGCAACATTGAACAACCCAGAATCCATACAAGCTACCATAAGAAGAGTCTTGCCTTCTTTATCAATACACTACACCAAAAAGAAAGCAACTTTATAGTTTATACTACATCTACAACTTTACAATCAAATAATCCAATACCCAGAAACAGAAACACAGAAAAAAGTAATCTTTGCATAAAATTATGAAATAATACCTCAAGATTAACAACACCCTCTTGTCTGAAAAGGGATTTAATGGCATCAGCATTGGCAGAAAGAACAAGGTGATGAAGTATCTCTTCTTTGGATTGGTTTTGAGCCATTGAATCAAGACTTTGTCCCATAATAACAATATGAACAATAAATAATATGGGATATTTGATGTTTATGAACTATTTATATAACAAAGAAAACTTAGCAACGAAGAAGAAGGAGAGCAAACGGAAGTGATTTTCGCGGTGGAAATTTCCAATTAAATTTTGATGAATTTTTTTATTTTATATATATATACACGGAAACCACTCTGTGCAATTTTTTTTAGTCTAAATAAATTCTATGCATATTTTAATAAATTTACTTTTCTAATTTGACTTATGCTCAGCCAATGAGATTTGACTGGTTCATAGATGTCATGTCATAATACGGCCTTGCTAATGTTAAAATAAGTAGTATTATTTGAATAAATTTATTAGTTTGAATTTTTTTTACCTGAAGTGGTTTAATTTATTATTTAACTCTGATCTCCAAATTTAACCTTTTGCCACCTGAGATATTAAGAAAAGATATTTATTAGTTTGAATTGATTGTTAGAAAAGTGGTTTAATTTAGTTAATTGTGTTTGGTTGGTTTGGTATGGTAAATTTATTTTACAAATGTATTTGATTTAGGCCAATTCAATAATTACTTATAATATAATGCATGAGTACTTCCTTTGGTTAGAAAAAACATGCATTCACATATTTATGAATTATCCTATGAAATAATTAGATTACTCCTAATCCAATAATGGCATGGCAATTTTATGAATATAATTGTGATGGCCTCCAACTTTATCAAGTAGTTGAAACTCCGGAAGTACAATTCGTTTCTTGTTTTGTGGTTCCAATTCCAGAAAAATGTTCACCAGCAAGGCAATAATATATGAGAGCATTTTAGAGGGGTTCTAAACATAAACAGACAACAAAACAACCAAAATTATAAGCAAACAAAAAGGAGCATCTCTAAAAGAACAAACAAAAATTATCTAAGACCACGTCTATTGTCCTCATTTTCTTTCCTGCATTGCTAATCAAGCTGAATTGCCACTAAGCAACTCCACTAACTCTCCTTTTTTCATCTTTGAGAACCCTTTTAACCCACGTGATTTTGCAAGTGCTCTCAGCTCTGGCAGCTTCAATGAACTCAAATCCTCGTGTTCATTCTCCTTCTCTTGATCACTATCCTCATCAACATCGTCAATATCTGAAGACTCTTCTGATAACTCATCTAGCACACTGTCAAGAGGGAAAGACTCTGGCTCCTGCTCCATGTCCGACCCAGGCTCCTGTATATCTAATTCAGGCTGCTGGGCAGCGTCAGAGTGCACTTCGAATTGCTCCTTCTTATCACCATTCAAATCCAAATAAGATGTAGAATTAACAGAGTCCTCATTTGGATAAATAGGCTGGAATTTCACTCGAGGAACTGGAGACCTCCGTCGAAAAATTGATGGTGGTCTGCTGAAAGAAGTGGAATTAGATTCTAGGACTCCACTTCTCTTTTTGTTGTTTTGATTAAAGAAACCTGCGCTTCCGTCTTCACTGGGTGATCCATTCTGTTCTGGCTGGTCTGCAGAAAAGTTTCCAGTGCTGATACCGCTGTCCTTTTTTTTACCTTGCTCAATTGAGTGTTTCCTTAGCAGCTTAAGAAGGGAATCCACAGTTTCACTCTCTTTAACTTTTCCTTTGGAGGCTTCGACCTTCTTATCTTCTTTGACAGCAGCTCTTTCACGCAGCTGAGCCTGTACCTTCTTGAATAGTTGAACAATCTCCTTCTCTCTAGCCCCTGGGGCTGCAGTAGCTTGGAATTTTGACGTATTTGAGAGGGAGAGTAATGGTCCATTCCTTGATGTTAATAAATCAGATTCATCAAGGTTATCAAAGCTGTCCCTTTCTTCATTTTGTCTATTCCTATTTCGGGAGAACCCCTGTCTGCTTTGTTTTGAGAAATCCGGGTTTCTCCTAGGACCACCAGAACTTGCTCTGCACACAAAAGATGCTGCCCCAGAAGCACATTTTATTGATCCAATCTTGATTTGTGAATAAATTTTATGGTTACCATGAGAAAAACAAAAAGATACAGCAACTGATTTCTCAGAATTCCCCAAACAAGGGAGACACCTGCCCTCTGAAGGTCCATAACCTACAACAAACACATATGGATAGGTTATAGAAAGGTACCAAGGAGTTTGTTAGTTTGGTTTTTCTTTTCTATTTCACGAGAATAACTTTTTGGACTTCGTGCACATATCTCTCTTTCTTAGTGAGAGAATCAACTAATAACAAAATGTTTTGAACTGGCATCATTTAAAAACCTATATATCACACACAAAATAGCAATCTTGCTGAACGCTCATTTTCCAGCATCAGCCCTGCACAGCACTGTTCTTAAATTCCATGTGCAGAGATCTCAACAAAGTTTTAAAAAGCAGCCTCAGCTGTTTATTGTACATTGAGGCACCCGTATCCACCAGTCAATTAAAAGAAAACTACATTGGTGATATAACATCTGGAGCCAGATTTTCCCATGGTTTTGTTGAAATAAATACATCAAAAGCAACAAGAAATGTGCAAGGTAGGAGAGACCAACAAAAGCAAGTGAAGCCAAAAGTAAAAGTAACCAAGTAAAAAACAGAAGCTGGTAAACAATAAAGCAACCGCTTTCACCATACAACTCCAAAAATCATTTCATCAAACAGGTGGTGGACAACAAGTGCCAGCAAAAATCCCAACAACAGTTGGCGAGATTGCATCACAATAAACCAAACAAGCACAATCCAAGATAACTTCAACAGCAAGAAAGAGTCTAAATACACACCTCCATACAGTTACAAAAGTATTTGCAACAACGTAACTTGATAAAGAACTGGACTTTACAACCCAGATAACAATAATTCACCTAAAAATTTTTCAAAAAAATGAAGGTCAAAATATAATCCTCAAGAGTGAGCAAATCAGAAACAACAAAAAGAAACCAATTGAAGCCAAAAAAAAAAAATTACTAATCGCCCAAGTGAGGCAGGCTCCATTTTTAAGTTACTGCAAAATTAAAAACCCAAATTTTGTTACCTAAAAAACTACAAAAAAAAAAGAGCAATAAAACAGATTTCTCGGATACCCAGTTCGGTGATAACCTCAAACTAAGTATCAAGTTTGGTTTTTTTTTTTTTGTTTTCAAGCTTTGGTTTCCCAGGAACCAAACAGAGCTTAAAGAGAATATATATATATTTTTTTTTCAAAAGGGGTTGAAAATGAAGTATACCTGGAATGTTTTTAGCGATGAGTTGCGACATTGAACTCGAGCTTCAGCTATTGGATTAATGGCGCCTTTGCATTTTATCAGGGACTTCTCTTTTTTCTTATTCAAATTTTTGTGTTGTTTCTTGTTTGCGGAGCTATATAAGCCATTGATAAGGGACTTTTTGGGTAATTACGTCGTTTCAAGCAGGGGTTGTTTTGCTTCAATTTAAGAAGGGTTAATTACTTTCACATCCCTGAAGCTTGGCCTATTGTACTATTAGGTCTCTATATTTTCAATTATAACTTAAACATCCTTGAGGTTTTATTTCGTTAAACTACTGCATTTGTACCATTTAATTTATCATTAAATAGACCAATTTGAAAAATTAAAGTTCTATTTCGTCTCTAAATTTATAATATAATTTTAATTTCATCCATTTTTTTTAATTAAATTAGAGATAACAACAATTTCAGTTCTAAAATGTAATGTTTTTACAATTAAGTTTTGAATGCTTAATTATTCATAATTGAGTTTAGTGAATAGTTAAAAAATAATTAGTCTCATCTCGTTATATGTAATAGAAAATGCTTATAAGGCAGTATTTTTGCTTCCATGGAATCTGACACTTTCTACATCATCTATTCATGTCAACGATCATGATACCTATGGTCCATGGTTATAAGACAATACATCACCTAAACTAATTTCACCAATTCCTTTGCATACTTTGGGAGTTAAACTTGTAGTGGATAGCCTAATTAATAAAGCCACAAAGCAATGACATATAGAACTGGTGCATGCCTTATTTCTTTCTTTTAAAGCTGATCTAATTTGCAGTATTCCCATTAGTTTTCTGACTTCTTAAGGATTAGCTTTTTGGAATAAAAGCAAAGAATGAAATATTCACTATAAAATTAACCTACTACGAGGCCATTAAACTTCTGAATAGGTCAAATTCTGGTGGTTCCATTTCAACTGAGGCAAATTAGTTTGGTTTTTTCTTTGGGCACCAGAACATACCTCCCGAAGTCAAACACTTCATCTCTTTCTTGGCAATATAACTTTTTGAATAGAAATATACCCTTGCAGATAAGTTATGATATATGCTACATTATAGAGACTAATTTATATTTTTTGTTGAATGTCATTTTGTTTTATTAGAAGAGGTTCCTGTCGAAATCTTTCCTTTTTGTATGACGGATATGTTTGCTAATTAATACTATATCTTATGGTTTAAATTTCAAAAAAAAAAAAAAGTTAATAAAAAAATGAATTTAAAATTTTATTATAAGTTTAAGGATCAAATAAATCTTTTAGTTTTTCAAATTGGTCAATTTAACAGTAAATTAAATAGCAAGAATATTTTAATTTAACAGAATAAAACTTCAAGAATATTTAATTTAATTATCGAAAATACAGGAACCTAGTAGTGTAATAGGTCAAACTTTAGGAATATAATGGCAATTAACCCATTTAAGAAAGAAAACACTTTATTTGGATGAGTTGAGGTGGAGGTTAATTTACCAAAGGTAAGTGAGAGTAAAAAAAAAAAAAATAGTGGGTAAAAATTGGATAAGATTTTACCTCTCTCTACACCCCCTTTCATTCTCCTTATACTTCTCCCAAGCAATGGGTTAAAATGGATAAATTATATCCTAGCACAGCTAATCCACGTCATCATCTGACGTCCTAAGAATCACCTAATACGTTTGATGTTAAGGCGGCTCTGCAGCGATTCCCCCCTAACCTCCAAAGAATCCCTAAAGTTTTTATTTTGGATTTATTAGTTTAAATTAAAATGCTGATAAATAGAGATATATCTACAACTAAAAATTGAAATATATATATATATATATATATAGCAATCTTTCATGTCCTTGAACTTGTACCACACATAATATAAGACTAATCTTTGTTTGCATTCCTAAAGAAACTGAACGAATTAAAAGCTTTTTAACAAAATGGGCACTATAATGCCATATGTTGAGAAGCGAAAAGAAGTGAAGCAACAAGAGAATAGAAGGATGCTAAAAAGGGTGAAGAAACTAGAAATGATAAGGTTGAGGTTGATTATGCCTGAAGTAATATTAGAAGCATAAAGAGTACCCAAAAAACAAACATAAATTTTGCTGCATATGCATTGCACAGCGATGATAGCACCATCTAAACATTGACTTTGATTTGCAACTTGTATTAGAATTTATAGCAAACCATGCGAAGAAAAAGAAAGCATGAAAACAACAGGACATACACTCTACTTGTCCCTAGCTTATCTGCAGATCCCACAAAGAAACTATTCATTATCTCGGTCACGATACAAAATTAGAAGTAATCACATGAATTTGCACTAAAATATCAATCCCTCATTGGAACACAAAATCAATAAAACATTGACATTAATCAATCTATCCGCTAAACCATGTCTTTGGTCTCTCATCTGAACAAGTTCATATTATGACAACAGTAGGAGAAGAGAGCATCAGCAGCAGCCAAAATTTATTTGAAAATGATAAAAATATTCCCGGGTGTTCAAATCATAAATTTTGATCTGAGCAAAGTTCATATATGGCAATGAAGGCAAGTAAACAGTCCCAACACAAGCATCCAGAAAGAGCCATCATAAAGATTTCATTATCTTCTTGTCCTGGTCTAGATTTTGAGATTACAATCCTGTTCCAAGGCAATGTTTTTTTAAAGTTGAAACTCAGAATTGAACTAGGCCGCCTTCATGCTATTCAGTTGCAAAGGACGACCTGATTACTCAGTTGCTGCACCTGGCCAAAAATAACCATAATCATGCAGCTCTCCAATAAGAGATGAACCTAAATGAATATTTAGGTTTGTATAGTTCTCTTTTGCACTTCATGAGAACAACATCCAGCAAAGTGAAATGGGAAAGAGAGAACAAAGTAATACATACACAAACGAAATCAGTTTAAGAGATTTTGATGCCTGTGATCTATGCTTTGTGATTTTTTGCCATCTCTTCCACATCCAGTTCCACTTCCAGCACTGGTGAATCCTTACGCATGCTGAAATAACTGGCCAACGAATGTATAAATTTCAGTTTCCCTTCAAATATCACCTATTGTAAAGCAAAAAATGATTCAACCAATCGGAATCCAGCACCTCACCTGTTCTGAACAGGACCATGATCCACAGCTGTACGTAGACAATATATAGCTCGGCCAACTATGTCTGACATAGGGAGTGGGCCAAATGTTCGACTGTCATTGGCTTCCTGTGACACCCCCAAAAAAAAAAGAAAAGAAAAGAGAAAGATAAATCAGTTTTTTCCCAGGCTTTGGATAAATAAACTGCACCATGTGCCAAAATTTACAACACATCTTATGTACTCTGAACAATAAAGACGGCAGTTGATGACAGTGATGAAGAAGCAGAAGAAAAAGTACGTACACATTATATTACTCCTTCAATTTTGTTTATACAGGAAAAAACAAAAGAGCATGTATAACTCACAATAAAGTGATTTTCATAACAAATACAAGTAAAACTAACAGATGGCAATTGAGACTGCCCACATACTAAACCAGTCCAATCAGAAAGACACATGGACATCAGTTAAAGATATGTAATAAAAGATGCATGTGACCACATATGTAGAGCCATTTGGGATGCTTGGAAAGAAGAGATGCAAGAACCATACATCAGAAAGAATCCAGAATTAACACATGCATAATGAGAACTATAACTCTATTTCCGTATCCTATCTTCTCATTCTAGTGAAAAGAAAGATAAAAGATGCTTTTTCTATAATGGTGAATGTTAAAACCTGCACAATGCAACTGCAATTTTTAATGAAAATAACATAGATGCCTAGATAACTCAAATGCATATATTCATATAAGCTTGACATTATTCTACAGCAATTTAGTAATGTAGAGAGCTTATAAATAACCATAAACTGCATTTTTAAAAGTCAACTATGTTATTGATTTACTCATATATAGGAAAAAAACAACCCTGAAATTATATTGGTAACTTCAATTGAAAAAAACACATGGAAAAGCAATGGATTTGAGACATTTGTCTATGTATACTGAGTCTCATGTTTTCAGAATGGCACAGACCTTGGGCTTCAACTTCTCATTGTCAGCCAAAACCCAACACTGATCGTTCTCAAGAACAAAAGGTTCATCTTTTTCATCAGTAGACACCATTTCATATCCTTCAAAAGCAGCTAATCTTCTGACTAGGTAGTTGTCCGTATTATCAGGATCCTTAATAACCACTACATCTCCAACAAAAACACGCCTGCGAAAGAAATTATCAAGTAGCTAGGTATCATGATATTCTACACCAGAAAAAATTGACAGCTTAGAAATACTGAAACATGGTATATCAAGATTGTTAGAAACAAAGGAAACATATAAAGAGATGTTTTGCAACAAACAAAAACACTGTGTTAGCAGAGAGCTACCTGAGATAAAACCTGCTGACTTACAGCAAATACGCACATTGTGACAGAATAATTCCTTGCTGTCTCTGTTCACTTTTCTTTTGTTACCATCTAAGGTGTACGCATTTTTTTTCTAGTGTATATTTGAAAATTTGGCTATAACATGTTTCTTTGGATGAATAACATATTTCTAAAGATGAATTGGAGGGAGATCCACTGAAAGACAGCAACAAATACCCATGGGCACATGCACATCAATCACCCCTTGTCAATAAATCCACATTGGTTACAAAAAAAAAGTTCCTTATGGCCTCTAATAACTAAGTTTTAGATTGGAAATCATGCTTACTGAACTTCACTGTGTAAAATGATGTACTAAAGTGGTGAACTTCACTGCATAAAATAATTTACAATGACAGAAGCTAATAAAAAGTTAAGCCCAAATAGAGCAAAATAGACAAGAAGGACGCATATAGCCAGTCACGAACTCACAATCAAAGTTTGCCTAATTTCAGTTGAGTGAAAACTACAACTGTTATCCAAGCAACATTAAGTAATAAACAATCACACAAGCAACATAAATGAAGTGGGATCTCAACTGAGAACCAAATCAACTAACTTAGGTGGATCACTGCAATCTAACATCACCGAAACATTCAAAAAAAAGACAGGCTTGATGCTTTCACATATGGCCAGTTGTACTGAAAGAATCAACAAAATCATGAGAATTGCAAGAACAATCAAAAATGCCAATACTTCCAAGATAGAATATCTCTTTTTCTTTCTTTCTGCACATAAATTTTAAGAATCACATGTACTAAGTAACAGCTTTCTTTTTCTACGAAGGAGAACTAGGTGAACACGTCTTTGGCTTAAAACTCTCCTGTTAACATCAAAGAAATTTATATCCTATTCCAATTCCATCAATAATTTCAAAGCCACTAGAGAAGTCCTTGATGTTCCAATATTGTAAATGTAGAATCCTAGCTCACAAATGTGCAGAGCACCACAACAAACCAGTGTGATTCTCTCAGCAAGAGTCTTTGCACAACCCCCTCCCTTCACAATCCAAACAACCTCTTCCACTATCCTTTTTTGCCAGCGAAACTGTGTCCAAACTTGCCTCAGTCAAAGTTACAGTTCTCATACTCCTTGTACGCTAAGAAAAGCACTAAGGAGTGACTTGGTACATACTGAACACCAACTTGACCTGAAAGCTTAAACTAATATATCTCATGTGTTTCCATTGCTAACATCTCCTCCCCACTTGAGCCTCTATACTGGCATCAAATTCCTAAACCATGTTGGACATGTTAATTTTCCTAACCATTAAACTTCCGAATATCTGCATAAAGACAACTCTCGTGTCCTTTCCACACACACACACACACACAAAAACTAAAGATCTCCACAAAAAAGACTATCCAAAAAACTTACAAAACCAAAGGAGCCCGAACAAAAATCTCCACTCGACCAAAAATGTAGATTGGATAAACCTAACCCTCCAGTCGACCAAAAATGTAGGTTGCACAAACCTAACCCTTACACCTTGGACTTATCTAGAGAGGGTCTAAAACCACCATCTATATATTATTATGGGAAATTAGTCATTTCAGTTAGAAAATTTAGTAACCAAGGAGATTTCAGAAACCTTTTTCTTTTCAAATTTACAAACCAAGCTGAATAAAAAAACAAAGAACTAAATATCAGTTTATCAGTCTTTCATGTACGATTAAATTATCCTACCCATGGTATATTAACTTATCATCGTTAGACATGGTTTCATGCATCTCAATTCACAATCCCAAGAAGCATCTTACAATCACTGAAGAGATATTGCCTAATATTCTGTCCAAAATTTGGGTGTTTGACAACCAGCTGGTCCTACATAAACAAGGCATAAATCTCATAGATTCAACAATCAACATCATAATCTTTCACAACACTGCAGGGTACTCATGGCAACCCACTCCTGCGAGGCTTCATGAACCAAAAATTATCTATGCAAATCAAGAATGCACAAAATATCTAATTCCTACCATCAGCTTCAGCCACAAACATTTATCAAGTGCTTCACTGTAATAATTGAGAAATCAAAGTACGCCTTATCAACTCAAAACAGCAGACAAAGGATTTCTTTTAAAAAGGGAGCAGTGGCATTACGATGGATCAGCAGCTGGTAATTTCCGAACAAGAAGTGTTCCTCCTTGATCCCCCATTGTGGGTGCCATTTCTTGTCCTTTGTTCCAGTGCAAATATGTCAACCTCCCCTGAAATAAATTTTTCCAAATTGCATCACCAACCTCTCTTTCACCAATTTGACCTATTTTATAGTTCTGCATCATAATGGAAATGAAGGTTATCAATAAACAATCCATTTTAATAGCAGTTCTATCCATGAAGTTAGCCTCAATTATGAAAAACATCATCACATTAAAAGCCACCATACAATGGCGTAACAACTAGGTTTTACACTCAAATAACCCCTAAACTATGATAAATGAAAGAAACCCACATAGCAAATTCCCATCAAAGTCACAAAAACAGCAAAACAAAAGATACCCAATAAATTAATCTTAACTAAGCACAAGAAATCTCAGCAAATAAGTCAAAAAATTACACTTTGTTCCCTTTTTTTCATATATATACATAAAATAAGCAAGTACTGAATGAGAACAAAAAGGAGATATATGGGCAGAAGAAGGAGATGATGAAGAAGAAGAAGACCTTCCAACTGAGAGAAACGGAGTACTCGAACTTGTGGGCTAAGTATCGGAACCAAGTGGATAAAGAAACCATTTGCAGTTACTGTAACAATGGCTTTAGCTTCCTGTTTTGGTTTCTTTTGTTAAACCCTCTATAAAGAGCGAGCACAACAGAGCGCAATATTTTTTCTTCATTTTAACTATAACTCCTGCCGTGGATACTTGCAATTACACCCCCAATTGATTCTTACAAGTTCAATTAACTACCTAATGTTTCTTTTGTTTAAGTTAGACCCTACATATTTTTAAAAACAAAATGGTTGAATCCAGTAACTATTTACTAATGCCACATGTCTGTATATATATATATATATATATATATATATATATATATTTAGAATAATTAGAATCTCAATATTTTTTATTTGATGCAATTTGATTCTAATATGTCTGTGTATTTTCAAATTATTACTTTTATATATATATATATATATATTCTTATTATATAAGAATAAAAAGTGAAAATCAAATAATAAATAATAATAATAGAATTGTTAACAATCTAATTGCACTAGATAAAAATATTAAACGTTTAATTTAACTTAAATGAATAAATGTATTAACCATGATAATGATTGAGTTTAATTTTTTCATTTAAAAAATACTCAAAATCTACTAAATAAAAAAAGGTCTAAAATCTAATTAAGACTATAATATTTTATGTTTTTTTGTCCTAAGTATATCTTGTCATGTAAAAAAAATATTTTTTTTCTTATTTAAGAAGTATATATTTAAGGGATAAGTACACAAAAATACCATGTAGTTACGTGCTTTTTCACTTAAAGGACTGTGGTATTTTTCGTAATATTTAAGGGTCTGTGATTTGATTTTACTTGCATTAGTACCCTACTTAGTAATATTATTTAAAATATATCATGTAATAATTAAATAATATGAATATTTAATAGTAAAATTATTTACTAAGTAATATATCATTCAACTAACTAAAATAAATTTACAAAAAATAAAAATAAGATGTATTTTTTATTTTATTAGGAATAAAAATAAATAATTTTTAAAATAAATTTATGATATTTCTAAAAGTATCTAAATAGTCATATTGATGGTAAACAATGGTGTAATCGAGCCGAACCGAGTCGAGTCGACACAGTACCAGATTCGAGCTCGACTCGATTTGAAAACTCGAAGTTCGACTCGATTAAATAATTCTTATACTCGACTCGATTAATTATTTAAAATTTTAATATATATATTTTTAAATATTCAAACTCGACTCAGTTCGATAATATATTTTTGTAATTATATTAAAATAAAAGGATAAAAAGGTAAATATGCATAAACTCGATTAAGCTCGCGAGCCTATCGAGTCAAGTATTAAAGTATTAAGGAGCTCGAGTTCGACTCGACAGTCTACTCAAGTAGCTTGAGCTCTAGCTCGACTCGATAATAATCGAGTCGATTTTGAGTTTTTTTCGAGTCGATCACGAGTAGCTCGCGAGTAGGCTTGACTCGGTTACACCTCTAATGGTAAATCACATGTAAAACATTTTTATTTGTGAAAGACAATGTTATATTAATATTTTATTATAAAATAATGACAATATTATTTAAGAGGGTATTAAAATGTTAGAAAATGAAACCACATACCTCTAAATGTCACAAAAAAAATCACGGCCTATAAGTGAAAATATGCCTAACTACAAGATTTTTTTTGTACTTATCCTTATATTTAAAATAGAAATGAATTATTTTATTAAATTAATATTTGGTCGGGCTCAAACCTTTACCAGTGGATAAACATGATTATAAGTGGCCCTACTCACAAGTTTTTGGGATCTAGTTGGACCTTAAAAAGAAAAAAAAGAAGATAAAGTATAAAATAAAATACCATGTAGTTAGGCGCATTTTCACTTATAGGTCTATGGTTTTTTTCGTGACATTTAGAGGTATGTGGTTTCATTTTCTAATATTTTAATACTCTCTCAACTAATATTGTCATTATTTTATAATAAAATATTAATATAACACTATCTTTCACTAATAAAAATATTTTATATGTAATTTACCATCAATATAACTATTTAGATACTTTTAGAAATATCATAAATTTATTTTTAAAATTATTTATTTTTATTTCTAATAAAATAAAAAAATACATCTTATTTTTATTTTTTATAAATTTATTTTAGTTAGTTGAATGATATATCACTTAGTAAATAATTTTACTATTAAATATTCATATTATTTTATCATTACATGATATATTTTTAATAATATTACTAAGTATGGTACTAAAATACAAGTGAAATCAAACCATATATTTTTAAATATTACGAAAAATACCACAGTTCTTTAAGTGAAAAAGCGCATAACCACATGGTATTTTTTTTTTTTATACTTATCCCAAAAAAAAAACATAACCGAGTATTTGTCTTATGTGGTAGATTGGAGCTTATAAGGTTTGTTCTCATGAGCTTTCATGTGTTCTAGTTTGTTTGTTTTTTTTTTTTTTATTCTCCCTAAATCTATAATTAATGAAATGAAACAATTGTATAGAGGTTTTCTTTTGGCGGGGTAATAATAGATTTAATAAGAGAGATTTAGTTAAGTGGGATTATATTTGTAAGCCTAAAAATGAAAGAGGATTAAGATTAAATGTATAGATGAATGGAATAAGACTCCCATTATTAGGCATGTGTGGGAGTTAATTGTTAAAAAATCTTCACTTTGGGCTTTGTGGATTATTAGAAAACAAAATGAAAATGTTGAGTTTATAGGGTTGAACAAATTTCATGATGTAAGTTGTTCATAGTCTCATATCTTAAAACTAAGAGATAAAATTAAGTATATGTTTGATTATAAGATTGGTGATATTAGAGAGTTTTTGTTTCTGGAATGATTTATATATCGCTACAAGGAGTAGCAGTGAATGAGAAGCTTTTTTTGATTCCCATTGTTGATTCAAAAATTAATTTGAAAGATAAGGTGGCAAAATTTTGGAGGAATGACCAATGGCAATTCCCTGACCCTATTGATTCAGAAATAGATAAGCATATAACTACATCTAAAATTGTTGTCAATTATATGAAAATGCAGAGGATAAAGGTATTTGGAAGCTGACTAAAAATGAGAGATATTATTTAGTTAGTGCATGGGAAGAAATTAGAAAAAAGAATGCAAAAGTTCATTGGTATAAGGTTGTATGAGGATCAATGCATATTTCAATGTATAGTTTCATCTGTTGGTTGGCAATTCATAAAAAACTACATACTAAAAGTATATTATTTCAATGGAATTGGTATTGGTGATACTTTATGTGTATTTTGTGGTAATGCAGTGAAAAATGTGAATATCCTTTTTTTTTAGTGTGATTTTCAGTTGTTCTATATGAAGGAGAGTTCTTCATACTTGGGGGATTGTCAGAAACCCATTAAGATGGTCTCGTAAATGGTCATGGTTCTGCATAAAATTTATTAGTAAAAATGTTAAATGCAAAACGAGGAGAGTGGCCTTTTTATATTCCAGTTTATTTCATATGGAGTTTGCATAAATAAAGTACTTTTTCAACATCAACAAGCTAATGAGAATGCAATATTCAGAGGTATCAAAAAGTATGTGTTATTAGTGGTGTGGATAATTAAGGTAAATAATTAATAGTTATTTTATATTTGGTTTTTTAGTTGACATTTGTATTTCCCTCAATTGTTTGCTATTATATTTTAATGTTTACAAACAATAAAGCTCTCTTTGGTTTGATTAAAAAATAAAAAAGCAACGTATCTGAGCTTGATGCTTTTTTTTAATGTGTTGTTCATAATAACGTTTCTTTATTATTTTAGTCTCATCAACTATTTTTCTACTTTCATTTAAAAATTTAACTCAACACTTTCTTGATAGCTCTGATAGCTTCTTTTTCAACTGTTCATTCGTCTTCTACATTGATTATTGATTTTTGGTGGTTTTTTAGCCATTTTTTACCAAAAAGCCACCAATTTTTTTTCTTTCTAGTGTTACTAAATATCAATTAATCTATCTTGAGTTTCATACTCAATATAGAGTTTTACTATATCTAAGGGTACTAGTTATGTGAGACCCGCAACACGTGATCTAAAACAAACCCATACACTTGCCCAATTATAAAGAATTAAAAATTCTTTAAATGACATAAATTTATGTCACGCACCATTCAAGAACTCAACATCCATCACATTCATACAATAGTGTAAAACAATTAAAAGTATTTTTTTTTTTACAGCAGGGGACTGGCGCTCGCCAGTCACTGGTGCCCGCCAGTGGCTAGTGGCAGCCAGGGGGACTGGCGCTTGCCAGTGGCTGGTGGTAGCCCCTCCCCTGTTATGTCCCAAAACCTACTTAAAATACACCTATATACAATGCACAACCCAACACACATCATGAACAAAACCTCACACATATATTTCATGGCTTCTCAAATCCAAGTAACATATGTATATTACATATACTCAACCATTTCACAAATATTGCACCAATTACTCTTCCAAATAGTATACATAAGGTTGGTAAATACACAACTATATACATTAACTTCACAATTCATATATATATACATCACAACCCTTTAGTTCAATGCACATCACATAGTGCAACCTTCGCACAACCATTATAAAATGCTCAAATACTCATAATTCATTACAAAATGCAAATGGTGCATGTCAAATGAGAATGGGGATGAATTCACCAAGCACAGCTCATGCCTCTGGAACTCACTATCAATGCAAGCCTCAAGCTTGTTAACTATTTTTCTGAAAAATAGTTGCAAATGGGTGAACTTATGACTCAATAAGTAATTACTAATATAACTATATATATATATATATATATATATATATATATATATATATATATCACTTCTTAAGAACTAATTAAGTTATATATATATATATATATATAACAAGTATTTATTTGTTTGAGATACACATATAATCATGCTTCTAATTCCAATAAATAACCATCACTTATAATTTATATCCGTGACATATACCAATTTCACAAAACATATATTTCACATATACTCATGGTGTATAAATTTTAGCTTACATTTAAACATATTACTCATACATATCAATTCATATATATATCACAACTATATAAAATAGTAACCACATAATATCTCATGTAACTAAAGCTTACTCATTTATATCACAACATATTCCAAACATATACACCACATATACCAAATATACGCACAATGTATACCACTTACTCATACATATCACAACCATATTAATTAATAATCATATATCATCTTATGAATTCAAAACTCATATATTCATATCAATTAATCACATATCGTCATCAAACCAAAGCTCATCATTTCTCATGAAACCATAACTCATTCTTTTATATCACAACATCAAAGTTTGGTATCCGGCCGGAACCACCTCACATACGCATTTCTCATAAGTGGTCACATACTGGAACTATCCGCCCGGCTCAGTCACAGTCTCACATCCTCACATATAATTTATCGAGTAGCTATACGCCCGGCTCAGCTTGCCCATCTCACATTTTATCTTTTTCTCATGTGACCACTACTGGAACTATCCGCCCGGCTCAGTTTTAGATTTCACAATCAGTGGAGCTGTCCGCCTAGCTTAGCCCCACTATCACACATTTTTCTCACAATCATTCAATCATTTCTCATTCTCATACACATCACATTTCAATAACCATATTTTACTTCACATCATATAAGTTACAATTCAACATTTCAATATCCATATTTCACTTTACATCATATTCAATAAATCCACCATTCATCATTTCCACAATCTATATAGTTCATTTTCATACCACATTTAATCACAATTCAACATCTTCATAAATCATATGTTATTTATATCATATCCCAATAACTTTCTCAATTCATTCATAGTAATACAATTCTCATATTCAATCACAATTCATACCTCTTCACAATATATATATATCATTTCAAATCACATCATAAAACTTGACTCATTTATTCATAGCACTATATTTTTCATATTCACTTCACACCTCATTCAATCATTCAATTCACATAACACAACATTGTCACAATATATATACATACTATGTATATATCACACTCATCACATACTTGTCAAATTATTCAATCATTCATAGTAATATAGTTCTTATATTCAAGAGATTCAATATATATATAGATTATATTAATAATCACTTACACTAAATGCTTCAACTTCTTCAAAAGCAAAGCTCCCACATTGAGTAATGTCTCCAATATCCTTATCAATTCCTACACTTAATTCATATATCAATACATGTAGCAACCATGACTCTTGCATACAACTCAAAAAAATGCAACTAAGTGCAACTCCAAGCTCAAGGTTTAAAATACCCAAATAATTCACACATATGTCCAAAAATCATGAAAATATTACTGAAACTAGGCATATGAGTCTACTTCCAATTCCAATTAGAATTTCTCAATTTGGACATGTATGGAATTAATTATAGATTTTTGAGCAAAACTGAGTAAAATAGAGGTGACAGACTGAGCACAAAAATGTCAAGATGTATCAGTCAGTCTTAACGGCAAAATCAACTCTGGGACAAAATATAAAAGTTATAGGAAACTTTCTGAAGTTTACAGAGCATCAAACTTTGCTCAAATCAGAGGTCTACAACTTAAGATATAATAAAAAAAAAAAAACAAGACTGATGCAACACTTAAAAATGCAAGACTTACATTAATAATGCTCAAAAGGCTAATTGATCTTCTTAAGCTCCCCAAAATCATTGTTAGTTATATAGAGAATGATCAATTTCCCTTAAAACCTCTCAAGCTCACTCTTCTTCTTCCTCTTTAAATTTTCTCTACGCACTCCTCACACCACACACACATATACTCACATAAACCTACACCAATCACAATTAACCAAATGCCCCCCTAAGGTGTCCCTTAAAAAATGCTTTAGTCATAATAAGGAATAAAATAATAGGAAGTTAGATAATTATCAACAATAATCTCTACCAAATCTATACACCTCGTTAATAAAATAGGATTATTACAAAATAATCCAAAACTTTCTATTGTGACAAATGACTCCAAAACTTTCTTAACAAATATGCCCCTCTCTATTCACATGCACATACCCACACTAAAAAAATAAACCATAACTCTACTCTATATGTTATGAAAATATAATGTATGAATAGTGCTTTTAAAGTATGGGTGTTACAAATTATAGATTTTTAATTATGTTAGTGGTTTTGCTTATTTTGTGCAGCTTTAGCTTTCATACTGCTGTGATCTTGAAGATCTGGATCAATGTCTCTCATATGGTTGTCTTAGTTTTGTTATGCTATTCGAAGCAAAAGCTCAAGCATAGTTGGGCAAAATCTGTTCTTCATCAAGAAGGATCAGATTCAAAATCAAGGTTCAACAAATGCAGAGAGTCTTCAAAGCCCGAAGGCTGCAAGGAGTAACAAAACATCATTTAATGTTAATTGATCTTGGAAGCTGTCTGACTCTTTTGTCTTTTGTTCTTCTTGGTTTTTACTTTCCAGTTAGTCCTGATTCTGTAAAATCCTCTTTCACCCATAGTCATGAATGACCTGACTATATATGGTCTCATTAATGGAGATCCCTAAGGTGATTGGGATTTATTTAGTTTGCAGATTTTAATATCTCCTTATGATAAGTTTAGCATGAGATTATGGTATCACCTAGGGTTAGCTTTAATTTAAGCTCCCTCTCTATTGTAACGTTTTCTGATATGAATGAAATATTCATCTTGATAAAAAAATACTTTCATTTAAAAATTTAAAAGTATTTTAAAAAAGCATAACATTTCTCATTTATAAGAATGAATTTAGAAAATGTAAAAATAACTACTCTATGACTTATTTTTAGACAAAAAGTGTGTGATTTTTTTTTTGAATTATATAAAATACCTACATATAAGAGTTAGAGACAAGCTATACTTTTTCATAATTTTATGGTAATTTTAAAAAGACATGCTAACTTATATAATCCACACATGTAAACTCCACAACTGATGTGGGATCTCGAAAGACCTAGGCCTCTCCGATTTCTATGAATTATGTAAAATACACACACAAGGGTCAGAAAATATGATATACTTACTCATAAAAACTATGACAAGTTTATAAATGCATGCTAATCCATATAATTCATGCACGCACACTGTGATTTTTTTCTTAACAAATAACAATCCTATATTGTAGTTTGTTGACAATAAGAGGCATTTTTCACTAATACCAATTGAACTACTTGTGTAGAATAGGCAAAAATAAAATTTTGCATTTTTTCAAATTGTATAAAATAAGTACACACGTATATAGGTCAGAGATAGAACATGCTCTTTTACAAAATTATGTCATAATTTTGCATTTAAAACTACGTTATAATATTTCTCTACTTATAAAAAGTGTGATGTTTTACAAAACAATATTAGCGGCTTTAGTACGAATACATCACACACTATATTTTACAATTTAAAAAAAAGAACAACATAGGGTTTTTATTTTTTATGTTGCATTCTATTTAGAATTATTGGTATAAAAAATTACAGTTTTTTCGACCACTTGTAAATTTATATTAAACTTTAAAAGTTGATAAAAGTAACATAATTTGATATTTTATTTGCAATTATAGCACAATTTCAATTTGACCAAAATTAAAAATTGAAATGCATGTGTGAAAATTGAGATGGTCTAACTCACCTCTAACTAATTGGGATCCATTGTTACATCTTATTTGTAACATCCGTATCCTCGAGTCAGATTAATTCAAGTTAATGATATATATATATATATATATAATTTGATGGTATTAGATTGATGTTATTATGAGTAATTATTGTTATTATTATTGTTGGTAAGAATAAAGGACTAAATGAGTTAAATTAAATGGAAGTTGGAGGGATGAAATTGAAATAATTGAGAGTAAATGAAGTTAGGAGGAAAGGAATAAAATATTGAGGGTCAAAGTGGAAATAAGGGAGTAGAGTCGTTGAACTCTACAAGAATCGGTATGGGATAAGTGAAGAAGAAGAATAAGAAGAAGAAGAAAAAGGTAAAATGAGGAAGAAGAGAAAAAGTAAAGAAGAAAGAGAAGAGCAATAGTGTCTAGAGCTTAGAAAAATTTCGGATTCAGAAACAGGAAGCAAATTCGGATCTAAAGCAGGAGAAACTTGTGAGTGGCTCTGGATTTTTATGGGTTTTTATTTAAGTTTTGGTTTAAAGCAATTTGGTATATAAATATTGGGTTTTTTTTTTAATAATTTCTTTTAGATTTATAGTGGATTTGGTAGTTTCTAGTATATTTGATAGTATTTTGAAGTAGTATGCATGATATATGATCATTTGATGTGATAAATTTGAGTTTTGGGTCATAATTCTATAATTTTTTTACTGAATTGCATATTCCAGAGATGAACAGGTGCACGCTTTATAACGCCTGTAAAGTGGAGGCATGTAATTTTATGCATTTTATTTTATATTATTTGATAAGAGTGGATATGATGCATTAGAAATCATTATGCCTGAAGTATGTGAATTTCATGCATATTGTGAGTAATTACTTGTTGAATTATATGTAGTCTATAGGGGT
>CATIWO010593361.1:0-14793 GCA_949673435.1 Macaranga tanarius | reverse complement strand
TTTTGAAATTACTCACACTCTTTTGTTTTAAAAATTTTCAGGGTAGGTGCTTGAGATCCGCTTAGCTAGCAGCGGAGAGAGGACATTGCAGTAGACAATGCTGATAAAGAAATTGATAATAGAATTTTTATGTAATATTATGATGAACTCGAGCTGTATAACGTTTATATATATATATATATCAAGTATTGTGATGTGGTTGTTAAGTAATACATTTATTATCATTAAATCCTTAATTATGTGTGTAAATGGAGAAGTTTTGGTGAAGGCGTGACATCCATCGTCCTTCAAATTCAAATCCATTCATTCCTATAACTTTTTTCCCTCTCTTCATAATTTTTTCTTTTCTTCTGCTAACTTTGGTTAATGACTCAAAGAGCAGTTTATGATTATTTATCCGATACAATTATTTATTCATTTAATATCTAAATATATTATCCTATAAATATCCGCGCAATGCACGGGTATACGACTAGTTATAAATTAATTTTTGGGTCACCAAAATATAATAAATATTAGTAGTTTTATGGTGATTGATACTAAATAGAGTTTTATATTAAAAGGAGTTTACTTTAAGTACTAAATAGAGTTTTAGGTTAAAAGAAGTTTATTTTAAGTAAGTAATTAACTAAATAAGGAATTTATTTTAAGTATTAAATAGAGTTTTAGGTTAAAAGGAGTTTATTTTAAGTAAGTAATTAATTAAATAATTTTTATATATTTTTTTAAGAAAATATTGTGAATTTTTAGAATTCAATACATAAGCTTATAGGCCGAATACTAAATAAAGAGGAGGGACACATATCAAAATTTGAGTTTAATAATTTTAAGGCTGAGAATTTAATATATATATAGATTTTTATATATTTTTTTAGAATTTTTAGAATTCAACACATAAACTTATAGAACTGAATACTAAAAAAAGAGGAGGGATACATGTCAAAATTTAGGCTTAATGATTTTAAAGCTGAGAATTTAATATATATATATATATATATAGATTAATGTTCCGGGTTTATTTATACGGATACTGATAGCCATTTTTTTAATAATTACAGAATAGTACTAAAAAAAAGTACATTAATAAATACAAGAACCAATTTTATACAACAGCCAAAAAATTTACTGTTAAAACAAATACAGCAGTGGAAAAAAGAAGTAAATATCATCAGAAAATTTGCTAAAATGACACCAATTTTGAAGAATCAGTTGGGCTAAAATACATAAAATTACAGACTATATATATATATATATATATATATATATATATATATATATATTAAATGCTGACTCTCTACAATTTTTTTCTTTCAGTATTCTCTAAAATTCATAATATTTTAATAAAAAATAGAAATAAATTTTTTTTAGAAAAAATTGTATTTTTTGTTCCACTTAAAACTCTAATAAATATGTAAAATTTAAGTAATTTGTGTATATATTTATTAATTTTATTTTATTTCATTTCCTCTTTTTTTTTTATCATCTCTATTGAAAAAAAGTGTTTGTATCCAATATGATTTTTGGGCCTATAATTAAAGTTAAGACCTAAAATGAGCCCAATATTAAAATTCAGCCCATGTAAGGTTACTTGGAGAAGGAAAATTTTTGAGCTGAAGAAAGAAGCTTCTAAAGGAAGCTAGAAAAAATGAGAAGGGGCTATAGAGCTGGTGGAGGTAATCCAAGAGATGCAGATTACAAGAGTTATTGAAGGAAATTATGGCAATATTCAAGAGGAAACTTGCTTTTACACCAAGTACCTGGGCTATAAAAGGCAGAACATCCAATCAACAGAAAATCAACATCAAAATCATCAATCAACCAATCCAAATATCAAGGTTTAGCAATTTCTTAATAGCTATTTCCTCTAACTTCTAGCATTTTTGTATTTACTGCTCTTTGAACACAATTTTCAATCTACATTTCACTAATCTTATTTTTCATTGCCTTCAGTTGTTTATTATTACCTGTAGCTCAATAACCATTTCCTTTTGCAAAACAATCTACTGTTCACAATCAATTATAAATTTTAAATCCCTTGAAACTCAAAGAAATTGTGGTAAAGGCGTTTGAGAATCTGTAATTGTCTGAAAGAATATAGTATTTATTGATTTGGGAAATTAGTCTTCCCTGGCACGCTCGCAAAACTCGAATTAGCTAAAAATTGTACCAACAAAAGGATAATAGTCTTATTTATCCTCAACTATTTTCAAATTTTCTATTTAATTTTATTCTTTAAATCGTATCAATTTATCATATTAATTTTTTAATTTGTTTCAATTGTATCCAATTCTCTACTAAGAATCTAAATGTAATTTTAAAAATTATGATAAGATCTTTTTAAAATTCAATTACCCACTTAAATATTTTTTTTATTTTCATAAAAAAATTAAATCATAGAAAACCCAATTGATGAATTTGTCTAAAAATTGAAATAATTTTTAAAATTACTTAATTAATGTATTAAATATAAATAAAATTTAAAAAAATATTATATAATTTATTTATAAAATTAAATTTAATGTGTTTACTTTTATATTTTAAATTTTAAATTCTGAAATTTATGAAATTAATTATAAGTAAATGAAATTCTAATAAAATAACTTAAATTTACAAATTATTTCAATGTCATTATATCTATATTTGTCGTAAAATAAAAAGTTCTAATTTTTATCATATTTATTTTTTAAATTATTTTTATTCATTTATTATATTGCTACTTCATGGTGTAATTAATATTTAGTTAAATTGATATTTTTATCAAATAAAATATTAATTTGTATTCTAATTTTCTATCAAGTAGAATATTATATAATAAAATAAAAAATTTATTTGAAATAAATTTCATAAAATATCAATTAAATCAAACTTATAAAATTAATTGTAAATAAATTCTATTAAAAATTTTTAGAAGTACAATTAATAAATTTATTAGTGAAATTTCTACATAATAGCATTGATTAAAAATTTGACTTTTTTTTACAAAAAAGAATGTATGTTGTGTGAAAAAAGCTATATATTTTATGAAAAGCAATATTTTTTTCGCGTATCACAAGTTACTATATTTTTATAAATTATTTTTATTTTTGTAAATTTAAAATATTTTTATAAAATACAATGAGAAATAATAGAATATATATATAGTTAGCTCACCCTCACAGGATCGCGACTCTTTATCCCGGCCATTGTAGTATGTGTGTCGCCCAGGGCATAAGGGGCATGATGACTTGACATCATCCTTACCTTCCTCCTGTGTGTACTGTGTATATATATATATTATAAAATTATTTTTATAATTATATAATTTTTTCACAAAGTGTTAGTCCTATTTATAACTAAAAGTGTTATTATATAAAATTGATATTATTTTTTAAAAAAATTAAATATTGTATAAAAAAAGAGTTACATATTTTATTTAAGTAAATTTTTTTCAAGTATAACAAATTACTATTTTTTAAGTTTAAAATATTTTATAAAAATAGTTAAAATAATTTTATTTTATTTACAAAAAAATAATACTGGAAGCACAAATATCTTTAAATAAAATAAAACATTAATTAAGACAAACATATAAAAAAATAGAAAATCAAATAAAAAATAATAATTAATAACATTTTCATATTTCTTTTATAAATTAAAATAAATATTTTTAAATAAAATAAGTCATTTTATTATATAATAAACTCATAAAAAAAATACAAATAACTATCAAGTGATTTTATTCAGTTTCAATTAGAGGAATCAAATTGAAATTTTAAATTTGCTCATGCCACGTCATTATTTATAACGGTGTTAGTGTAATTTTTCTTTAATTGCTAATGAACTAAATCACAGGTAGCTATTTATCGCAAAAAAATATCACATTCCTATAAATGAAAATGAGTGAAACCGCGTAGTAGTTATTTGTACTTTCCCTAAATATATTTACTATATGTTAACATTAATGTAACCCCATGATCATACACCTCATGGTACTGTATCATTTTTCTTATTAATTGTACTCTTGATTTACAAATGCTATTAATCCTTAGTTGGTTAGTCAAATAAGACTACTTTACTGAATCATATACCCTTTAGATTATTTATGATATCAAATTATGCACACGTCATCAGTTGCCCGTAGACAGTGTTTTATATGTCTGATTTTGCTTATTACCCGTTTTTTTTTATAACAAATCTTTCCAATGGTCATGTTATTGAGTTATATGCATATGCAAATTGATAAGATGGAGTACTAAAAACGGAGCCAACAATCAACAATCTAAACATGAAAAAAAAAAAAAAATCATATTATATGAAATACAAGATAGTTAAAGTTAAAAAAAAATAAATGATCGTAAATTTAAAATTTTAATTCGAGTTAAGTGAAGTGAAAGAAGGATATTTTACTTTAAAACAATGAATATTCAAGTTTTTTCTTTTCTTTAAAGGAGTTTTTACATAACTACCCTAAAAATACCCTCTATTAACAAAAATAATCCCACCTTTTCATAAATTATACCCGTATATTCAAAACGGTGATATTTTCACGCGTACCTCTTTTTTTCCAACGCCATGTACGCTCTTCTCTGCAATTTTTTTTCCGCCCGCAAGTCTTTCTCTGTAGGATTTTTATCACCCTCATCAAATCTCGCTAATTGCCTTCCTCTCTCTACCGCCTTCAACCGAGAGCTGACTGCCTTTCTCTCTACCGCCTTCATCGACATCATCTGCTTGTGATCATTCTTCAATGTTAGGTTAAATAAGAGTTTTCTTATTGTGATCATTCTTCAACATCATCTTCTCTTCCGGGTAATTTTATCTCTTTTCCCTTTTGTTCTGCTTTCGCTTTTGTCTTTGTTTGCTTTGATGATAAATTTATTTTCTTTTATGTTTACTTACTTTTGGTTGTGGATTTTTTATCACAAAAACTTGCTTTTTAGTTTTTGCTTATTGAGTTAATTAATTTTACGTGTTACTGATTAATTTTACCTAGGTTTTTTTATAGATCTATACACCTCTCTCTGCTTCTACTTCTACTTCTGCTCAATCCTTGCATTTTTAAGATGTTTTGGAAGCTCACTGCTCTCTCTACCTCCTCTCTTGTAAGTTTCTTTCATTTCTTCTTTTGTTTGAGTTCGTGTGCTTCTCCTCTATTCTGATTTTAATTTGCGAGTTCTTTATTTATTTATTTATTTTATTGTTTTTAGCTCGATTTTGGAGCTATTTTGCATTTGCTTCTTGGATTTATTTACTTGATTGATTAATATCTGCTTCTACTAGCTGAAAACGCTGGAATTTTATGCTTGCATTTTGTAGTATTTGATGCTTTGGCGGTTCAATTTGTAATTGATAGGTTTTGGTGTTACGTTTTGATTTTAGGGTGTGACTTGTAGTATAGTTGTTGTTTTACTTCTATTGTTTGTTGTTGTTTTACTTCTATTGTTTACATTTTTGTATACTCCTTTAACTATGCTTGATTTATTATTTTATAATGCATTGAGGACAAAGGTAAATCCTTGCAATATTATGTTCTCTTATATTTTCAATTGGGCATTATTCTTATGATACCCTTGTGAGTCAGAAAATTATTCATGAAAGTTACTTTCAAACATCATGTTGTAAACCTGTGATGCTTTTGAACAAGGAACTCTTAATCTGTTCATAAAAAAACTAAAGGTCTTTCAGAATATGATATAAAAACTGATTATACGTGCTCACATGTGTGCTTGCCCATGTAGGTTTATAGCAGAGGGAAATTTATGTTTCAGGGCAGAGCCATCACATATTCTTATGTGTTGAATTAGCATGTTGAAGAGAATATCTACTCCAAAATTGCTCTCTCCTAATTATTGGGTACAAGAAATTGAAAGCCAACTACATTGAGGTTGGTTTGGTTAATATTAGGTGTTGTTAGCTGCCACAGAATTCCTGGTCAAAAAATTAATTGTATACACGTGTAGTATAAAATCCTTGTAGATTTATCTAATTTATTTTCATCAACTGCTTTGTTGACCAAATTTATTAGGTAGATATATTTTATTTGCTTTCCAGGTGAAAATGGCCGAAGATCAAGCTAAACGAGTGACAGGTTTGAACCCAATGATTCTAGCAAGGGCCAACATGCCTAGCATGGGGATGCAGTTTGTTCCCAGCCAAACAGATGCATCTGCAAATGTTGCTGTTCCGGTGCGACCAAACAACAGCCATTTTTTTCATCATTCTATTCCTGATATGACATCTGGTCGTTCACATCTCCAGAGACTAAATAATAGCTGCCCTAACAATAATCTAACTCCTCTCGCTACAAATCTGCCCGCTGATAATGGAACAAGCAACATTGGTGGATTGGCTTCTATGCAACAGTTAACAGGCGGCCAGAATATAGCTGATGCACCTCCCTTGCAGCATGTGCAAAAGCAGACAGGTCCGACTGTCAGTCCACCTGCAGCTGTGCCCGTAAGCAACAAACCGCTGTCTCAGCCAGTTGCAAAGGAAAACAAAAAGAAATGATTCAGATGCTCCTCTTTTCTCCCATTAATGGTTGTCAAAATCGGGGCTTTCTGTGGTACAATTATTGTTCAAATAATTATAGGATTTTCAACGTGTATTAGGTTTATTTACTTGTATTAATAAGTTCTTCCACCTAATGGGAAAACGTTATTTACAAATGGCTGTATTAAAGCAAGCGACTGAGTTTCTTCTCAGCATAATACTGCAACAGGTCGCAGTGAAGAACGGTAAGGGCAAAGAGAGGAGTATTTAATATAATAACAGGCAGATTGTCAAGAAATGATTAGCCATTTATTGTGCTCACCATGATCGCCAATCCATGTTAAAGAACTTGGGAGTCCAGATATAAAATATAAATTTCATTTACTTTTTTCCTGTTCTTTTCCTGTTGATGTATGCAGTGGCATGCTGGTATTAGCTTCCCTCCCCTTTGGCATTAGCCCCGTTTGGGGAATTTCAATCACCATTGGCACTGCGACAAACATACGGCGACCAGCATCACCTCTTCAACACTCCCAATGTCAACTCTATGCTATTGGTGGCACCATGAATTTCAAGTTCGTCATAATCATATACCACCACTTGCACTTCGATATCACGGGGGGCAGTTTTGTCCAATACTGCCTCTTGACATCTGCAACTGTGAATGTGATGGGCATCAGCATCATCATTGTTTCCTTGCTACATCATATCCCATCACCACTATTGCCAAGCTACTCATCCCATTACTCCCCGCTACTGCTGTCACCTGCCGTCACCTGTTGCCACTGACATCCGGACATCATCATCATTACCAAATTTTCCATCTTTTACAACACTTCGCTTTCATTCCAATTCCACTACAGACAAGATTGGGGTTGGGTGGAATAAAATATAAGGGTGTGCTAGTTGGTGCTACAAATAGCAAAGGTGAAATAGTTATCATTACCAAACATCAAGAGGGAAATAGCAATTCAATCAAAAGAAAATTGGAAATTAAGAAACAGCTCTTCTAGCAAAAGGATCGCTAAATGTACACTATAGGACTTGGCATAGCAGCTCCAACAGGATCCTAGTTGACAGATATATGTACAGTACACATGATTTGGGGAGAGAAGAAACATGGGAGTAAATAAAAGCGATGCTGATGCTATCTTCATACTAGTGAATATTGATCCCCTCAGCATTATAGCGGGCAGAGTCATTGGGTTCATCACTGCTGAATTTTGGCAGCAGATTGGAAACCTGATTGCACTTTGCTTTCAAAATGGGCTTCCAACCTGCATGATATAAGTGGGGTAAATAAGTTGGAATGAGGGAAATGATGATTAAAACAGAATACCACAGGGAAGAGGATGAGCATGCCTCGTTGCACATTTATAATATATTGTATCAGGTGCGTTGTATGTGCGGCAATTGAGGAACATCCTCTTGACATCCGCTAAAAACATATCAAATGTCAGATAATATTGCTCTGACTCTACCCTTTTTGACAATGTCTTCAAGTCTGTAGCATAATAAAAATTCATCAAAGAATAGCACAAGATCCAATATAATGAATTTACACGTTTTATAAAAAAGAACAGTCCCAACAAGAACAAGATAGAAATGAGAAGAAATATTAGACTCAACAAGTTACATACAAAAATTTAGAAGGATACTCATTCAAACAAAGATATTTTCTGCAAAAGTTAATTATTTTCTGCTATCTGGTTGTAATATAAAAAATTAATTTGGTATTACTTTCCATATTTGGAGCACAATACACATAAAACGACAAAATGTTTATAAGTACGACAATTTTTTTCAGTTTTTAATTCAATAATATAGAAAAAGAAAAGTAAATTGAGCATTTGATGATGATTGGCAGCAAATGGTGAATTGGTGAGCATATGCTTAAAGTGTTTCTTGAGGGATTTTTTTGGAAATTGACTTCCTGTTCAAAAAAAAAAAAAAAAAAAGAAGCAGCTATTTTCCTTAAAAATAGCATAACTATTTAACATCTTTTCACAATTTGCTTAACACTCACTAAAGCTCCAAAAATGCATAAAATGTTTTCATGAAAAAACTTCCATCCTACCTTGTTGAGAAATTGAGCTGGAAAATTAAAATATGAGGCAAGAGATAGGCAGAGAATATATCCTCATTTGAAAATCTCTCTTTTAGTTACAAAAGGTAACAAACTAATTTTCCTCGTTGAATAATATTGCTTATCATTAGAAAATTATATATATCTATTTTCTGTTACTTAATATTAGTTGAAAAATAATATCAAAGATGAATCAATTTAACAATCAAAGATGGATAAGTCCAAATTATAAGAAAGTATCTTTTGTAGATAAGTCCGTCACAATGTAGGGCAAAATGGGTAGGATAGACCTATAAACTATATTTGGTGGGATGAGGCAAGTAAAAACTGGAAGGGCAGGTGACAGTGACCAGCTTTACTGTTCTGCATTAAGCCATTAACAAGGTATAGGACTTGGTAACGGGATTACACATAATACATTGCTAAAATGAAACAAATAAATTTGATATCTTACCTATGGCGTCCTTGATAATGTCATAGTAATCAGGTACATCACGACCATCAACTGGTTCCTTGTATGGCCAAGCATCAACATGGTCATGCATTGACTGTTATAAAAGGGAAAAAGAGTATACAGTAAAAAATCCAACAAATATAATAGAAAGAAACATGTTTGCATGAGATCACCAACAAAGCAATAAATAGAAAAAGCAAGTCCAATATATAAGAAAGTAGAGAGATTGAACTATAAAATAAAAATGTAATGTATAAAAACACTATCCCCTAGTTGCGAAATTGGAACAATTTGATCTTTAGTAATTGGCTTCGGGGATAATAGAAGTGAAAAAATGTTTTTTTTTTTCCTTAATAATAAGGTATCAAAATCTGGATAGGAACTGGTCAATGATTGAAGGAGCAAAATGGGCCAAGTATTTTACTGCTTTTTGAGATAGTGATCCCCTATAGTTCCAGATTGGACAGAAGTAACAATTGATTTAATCTTCAATTTAAATTAAGTTTTGTAGTTACCCTGTTCAGATAAAGTTAAAGTTCACAGTATGAGCAGATTTAAGAGTGAGAACTACATTCTTAAAGGAAAATATCAAGTCAATTACTGCTATTTGGTAATTAAAAAATCATTTGCTGTTTTTTTTTTTTTTTTATCTATCTTGCACCATTTAATGATCATTAAAGATTTGAACACCAAGGAGCAAGGACTACTCTATTGGAAATCTAAATGCAAGATGAAGAAAATTTTTTAAGAGACTTGCCTTTAAAAGTGAGCGCATGAATGCAGTCCAATGCTTTTGATTTGTGGCACTGTCTGTAGAAGTATTATATGTGCTGAAACGTGAATGGCCCCACTGATCAGGAGTCCATCCGGCCTCCCCTGTTATCACATTGAAAATAGACTTTATATGAGTCTGAAAACCTTCCAATTACATCATAACTAATCTACAAATGTACCAATAGGGCACACAATAAGTCGGGTATTAACAAACATAAAAGCTGTTAACACAAGCTTAAGAACTTACTCAAGCCTGGAATATCCTCAACTTTGATATGCTTTTTAGGAATGCCAGCTTCTTTCTGAAATTTAAATAAGTTCATCAGAACTAAGTTTGTCATTATGAGCACACTGGTTAATCTGAGTTCAATCTAAACAACATATAGCACTAAAGTGCACTGCTAAACACAGAAATTTCAACCAATATAAAATATATAAAGCTGATGGATAAATGCTGCATGAGTTGATCATGCTGTAGAATCTTGAAGAAATCATGTATATACCTTCTGAAAATCAATCCCTGGGTAAACAAGGTGACAGTTGGATAGCTCTCGTATCTTTTCATCAATTGCCTATCGTTACCAAAATAAAAAGAATGGTGAAGCTAGTTGAAAGAAATCTAATAAAGTAAGATTATAAAGTGCTGGGAAAATTTTAACAAATAAGAAATTTCATAAGCTATGAATTGAAATAAGTTCTTTTAAATGATAGGTATCCAGTAAATCAAGTAACACACTGTAATCATATAGCAACTGAAGCTTGCAACTTTGACAATTGAAAGACACTAGTAATGCTTTTCCTATGTTCATCAAAAGGAGTACAATAACAAGCTGCGATGCATATAATAATCAGGATTCCCATGACAAGCAGCTCAACCATTATAAATTCAGCTCACTGCCAAGTGCCAACGGTAAATGTACTTTTACATGAATAACTGTGACAACTTCTTGTAGTATGATAAAGAAAAGCAAAAGAGCCAAATGGAAAGGCAAACAGCATGCAAAAAAGGATCTCCGATTCTAAATTGAACTGATGTGTTTATAGTTGAGTTGAGTTACTTTGGCAAATTTATTTCTGGAGACTGACCAAAAAATATTATACTTTAGACAATAATAAATAGCATATTTCATCAGGGGCAGTTCATAAAATCCAATTAGAAGGTATTAATGAATTTTATGCCTTTACAACAAAAAGTAGTAAATCATTGTAAGGACTACAGAAATGCAACGGAGAAATATGGAAAACATGACAAGTATAGGTAATGCATTTTCAGATGAAGATTCTCAGGAATTGGGGCATTGACTCAGATGTCCCATCCGAATTCATTCACTTCACTGGATCCAAAACTGAAAATTATTACTGATCTGCTATAGCTACTTTTAAATTTCTGACTTCCAAATGTTGTGTATGAATTGGTATATTTGGAAACATTTAAAAAAAATCATGTGGCATTTTTTCCTCCACAAAATTCCCCATAACCATAACATCCAGCATCCCATGCATTTCAAGAAAGAAGATATACCAGTGGCACAGACGAATAAACTTTCTCATGGATCATTATTTAAACAACATTGAAATTCATATATTGAAATTGACATCCAGCACAGAGAAGGAATCACACTGGCCAAGTACATTCTTCTCCTACCTGTCTTTGACGACGAATCATTGTTGATAAATCAATGTATGGAAGTTTTGGGTCAATTTTGCACTCCATAAGGATACCTCCATCATAGTCTTTGATATACCTGAAATTGAAAAAAAAAATTACAAATAAACTAGATGCACGTGAACAGTTAGATGACAAAGGGAAAGTGATAGAAATAACATGGACCACCTGCTTATAAAACAACTAAACAGTTTAAGGATCTGATCAAAAAGATTAAGCAGCAATTAATTTACTTCAAATCATCACTTACCCACTTTCATACCCTCCAAAAAAATATATAGTCACAGCAACATTATAACCCCTCATCAAATTATAAAAACAAGGATGCAAAGAGAATATATTAATGGTAAAAGTCACGGCTGAAGAGTGAGTATTAACAGTACCCTTGCCATCGATCCTTCTCCAAGTAAATCTCTTTGGTAAAACCCTACAGGTTAACAAAGACTGAACTATTATGAAATGCAATCCCTTATAAGCATGAGAATATAAAGGAAAAAAAGTAAGTAGTATCAATTGAAAAACAGTACACCAAAAATGGGCAATGGTCTCAAGTTTCAACGATACAGAGCTTCATAGAGTAGTAACTTGAAAAAATGAAACTATTCATAAAGTTAAAAGGATAATGAAACGTAAAATTCATACCAGCTACCATCTAAGTGATTAAATGAAACCTTCTATTAGTTACTAAACATATTTTTTTAACTTTCCGAGAACAGAATTAAATTTTCTTAAGCCATTTTGTCACAAGAGGAATCCAGACTTATCTTATTAACCAGCAAGGCCTTGCCATTCCATACGAACCATAAAACTAATCCAAATCAGAAGAACAACTATACAAAATAATAACACTAACCTGTTTAATGAAATAACCAACAGCATTGTTGTCTGCATAAGTCAGAAAATGTGTTAGCCCATCAACGTCGCGGGCATGCTGCTTCAAATGATTCATCAACCTTGTTCCATAACCTTTTACTTGTTCATCCGCTGTGATTGCACAAAAAGCTATCTCCCCAAACTTTTGACTGGGTTTTCAGGGGAAAAGAGCATAAGTTTTAAGGATTATACACACACACACATATATAGATGCATATAGTAAAATGGTTCATGTATGAATTCCCCAGTTCTAGCTACAAAGTTAAGAGATAAATCTGAAGCCCAAGTAGCAGCAGCCTGACGAGGACGAAACCAAAATTGGGATGTTGGTGATTATATCAAAGATTGAATTTCTCATTCATAAGATGCATCAATATCTATAGTGCTACAAAATGGAAAGATAATGACAGATGGCCCTTCCAGTTTCTCCCCAGCCAATATTGAGAAAGATAACAAACTAACCATGTATATAATATTTCCTTTCAGCTGTATGTATAGAATCACAAAATAGTACACTTGGACATGGCATAACATGATGAATGATTTGAATCTAAAGCTAACCTGGCATATGGACGATATGTGATACCACCAACGACCTGATTACGTCTGATGACCATCACGGATTTATGGCTTCTGTAAAACCAAAAAAAAATAGCAATTACAGAACATCGAAAACAATATTACACAACTAGAAAGATCATCTTGTATTAACATTCTGAACACGTGACCTTGAGGTCCCAAAAGGAGCAACCTTATCAGTTGCACCAAGGCTCACACAATTTTTAGTGTATAACAATCAGGTAAAAGTTGAGTTTTAAAATCTGGCCATGAGGACACACAGGTTAGCAGATATGGCTTTTTATGTAGCTCCAGTTGATTGCAAGTTGCAACTGCAGGCTAGTGGATTGTGGAGTACATATTCCATTGATACAAACCACCTCAATTATAACCAGTTTCACTCCTTATCATTGATAAAAGTTTAAAAGCAGCAGCTTTCACCCTCGATTTAGAAGGTTTCACAGCTTTAAAGCAGAAGAGGAAGAAAAGGGAATCTCTCACTCTTGTTATCTAGTCCTGGTCCCAATTGATCATAGAGACGACCAAAAAACAAAAATAAGATTATTTCTATTAAGTTTTAGAGAATTTTACTGAAATTACCGATCCATAACAAGACGGACAATATACTCTTTAGGCATGTTGGGCAATTGCCTGGCAAATATGTTCTTCAATCCTATCAACCTGAGAAGAAACACAGAGAAAAAAATGCACGTAAAAAACACTCTGATTGCTCCATCCTACAATACATACCAAATCAATAAAGCTCATCAAAGGCAATTTCAGCAAACAAGATAATACACAATCAAAGATAGAACATATAGGAGGAAAAAAAAGTGAATTTTAAATACCAAACCATGTGGGCATCAACACCATCATTTGAAAGGCATACAAACTTGAGTCTTCCTGCTTCCTCCTGAACCAAATAAAAAATAAATAAGTCTAAACTTGCTTTAATAAAGGCTATCAAATTTAAATTCAATTTTAAAAATAGGATCAAATTTGAAAAAAAAAAATATTTCTTTACCTCTCTTTTTAAACTTTCTTCTCTAGCGCTATAAGCACCACTAGTTTGCAAATTCTCAGTAAATATCTTAACAGCGTCCTCCTTCGCCAATATGGAGCTGCCAGCCGTGGTGGACCCCATCGCACCCGTCCCACCATCTTTCGCGCCATCTAACTTTTCAATCTTAACCGTGGCGTTCTCCGTTTTCATCTTCGTATTCCGAGCCGACGATCCGCCACCTACTCCGCCGGAAGCACCGCCGCAGGTAGCAGAAGCACCGGCATTAGTCTCAAGACGCGCGGCAGTGAAAGTGCGCATGGAGGAATCATTTTCAAACTCGTCCTCATCGTCGTCAACGACAGCGTCCGAATCGTCGGCGTCAGAGTCAGAATCAGCGCCGCGAGCGGAGATGCTCTCGAGGTCATCATTAGATGTGAGAGCGCCGTCGCGTGTGTCGGCGGAGAAAGATGAGGGAGGGAATGGTGGAGCGTGATCTTCAGATGCAGCAGAGGCAACTGCTGCTAGCTTTCGTTTGTGAATGGAGGAAGTGGCGGAAGCGGAAGCCGAGTGAGAAGGGGATGGAGATTGGGAACTACGAGAGCGGTTGGTTATGTTTAGGTGAGAGTGAGAGTGAGAGTGAGTGTCCATGGAGTTGTTTTAACTGAGTTTGAATTTATTTATAATTTGGGAATTTTGTAAATTAGGGTTTTGAATTTAGGGAATCAGGGTTTTGCAGAGAAAGGGGTTTTTGACGGTGAAGAAGACGACGACGGAGGGAAAAGTGGGTAATGTCGTTATTACAGTTGGTCTATGCCACACGTGTAGGTGTAGCTCAACTTAATTGGTGTCGGTTTAATTGCCGCGTCACCTCCTTATTTGTGCCGTTGTGCGTGTAAATTTTGGACATG
>CATIWO010593299.1:0-23394 GCA_949673435.1 Macaranga tanarius | reverse complement strand
AGTTAAGGCATATTGTTCATTTGCACAATTGGGAGAGAGAAATTGATATCAACATTAGAGAGAAAAGTTGTAGAGAGAGTCTTCTTCATCTTCTTCTTCTAAGGGTTCTTGATATCAATCAAACATAAGTGTTATGTTCTTTCTTCTAAACCCATTATCCATAGAAGGTTTTTACAAGTCCTATATGTCCTTGTTTGATGGAGTTTGATACAAGCACTTAGGTCAATATAAAGAAGGGCTTGTGAATTGAACAATACCTCACTTGGAGGATCTTCCATTGCCAACCGTGTGTTTCAAGCTAGAGGCTTCACACTTGGGGAGCTCAAGTTTGTAGATCATTATCAACCAAAGTGTTTCGAGCGTGCTACCAACTAAGGAGTATGTAAGTGTTACAATATCTCTTAGTTGTTAGGTCTTCTTCTTGAAAGCATGATTTGGTTGATGTGTTGACTTGCCACGTTATTCATAATCATGTTTAGCTATGTAAGAGTGCATGTGATATGATCTATGGGCTTGGAAGTGTTTTGTGTTTGATGCAAATGTTGCATGCAATAAAAATTTTAAAATTCCGCATTTTTATTGTTCTCTACACATACTTTCCTTCAGTTCGAAGCATGATAAGATAGGTTTTGAGAATATGGAAGCTTATAGTGTTTTGCTTCCAATTTTTCTTGAACTTCTTGATTTCTGATCTTCTCGTCAAGATATTGATTGTAATGCTGGAATTTTTTCTTCAAAGAAGTCGACTGATCCGTTTGATATTATTCTTATTGCTGATCTTTCACTTTAAGAGAAGAAGTAAGTTTCTGTATTTTATTATTTTCATTTGTTTTGTATGTCGTTAATGTATTTTTTTTTTAGTGATTGTGATGTTTTTATTACTTTTTTTGCTGAGTTCTTGTTGCATGGTTTGGAGATTCCAAAAGAGATGAATATTAAAGAGATGAGAAATTGATATGCTGTTAGTCTGTAATCTTATGTGAAATGGAAGCAATCTAATTCGTGTGATAGTGATTTTGAATGTCGTGGAAGATTAAAGCCAAAGGACAAAGAAAAATTTAAAGTTGTTTGATTTTGATGACAGCTAGATTTGATTTTCAGTTGTGTATGGTATATTTCTGAAGAATATTATTAGTTTACATGTTTTTGGATGAATTTATATAAATTTAATATTTTTTTAAGTTAAAATTTTAGTATTTAGTTCAGTTGTTTTACATGTTTTTGGATTTTAGTTCTTATATTTAATATATTGTTATTGATATATTAATTTTTCAGTAACGATTTGTAATTGGATTGCTAAAAATTTGAAAAGATAGAAAGTAAATTAGTTAATTAATATTATTTATTAATGTGAATGTAAATATAAGGAGTTTCATATACAGAAAAGAAACCTAAAGTAAACAAAAAGTATTCAATATTGTATTGGTTAACATCTATAGAAATATGTCAGAATGTTTCATATACTAAAAATAAACCAAAAGTAAAATGTCTTATACATGAATAATATACCAAAAGGAAAGTAAAAGTATTCAAGATTTTATTGATCTGTATTATTTATTATTTTATTTACAATTGTATCATACTTTTTTATATTTTAATAATAAACCAAAGGTAAACAAAAAAGTATTTGAAATTTCATTGGTTAATACTTGTACAATTGTAGCTGAGCATATCATATACCAAAAAGAAACCAATAGGAAACCAAAAGTATTCAAGATATAACTATCTCATATATGAAAAATAAACTAAGAATAAACTAAAAAGAATTTTCTTTTTCATTATTTTTTTTATGGATTTTTGCATGTCTTTTGATAATAAACTAAAGGTAAACAAAAAGTATTTGAACTTTTATTAGTTAATACTTGTACAATTGCAGCTGAGCGTATCATATACCAAAAATAAACCAATAGGAAACCAAAAATATTTAAGATATAACTGTCTCATATATGCGAAATAAACTAACAATAAACTATAAAGAATTTGCTTTTTCATTATGTTTTTGTTGAATTTATGCATGTCTTTCTGTTATGTCCATAAATTCCATATCTGGCACATTTGTTTTGAGCTTTAACTTCCCATGGAGCTTTGCACCTTCATTTTTTTAGTCTTCTAGCTCTGATTCTTCCTTGTGGAAGGAGCACAACTATATTGCTGATGTCACTTGGTATATTCCATGTCGCTTTCATTGGAAGTGGATAAACTATTGCTTCATATATTTGAAGCATTGATTCTTTTGTGTAGTAATGTGATGTATAGTTGTAAGGTTTTTGATTAAACTCCCGTAAAACTACCATCGCATGCTTGCATGGTAGGTGATCAAACTGAAATTTATTGCATGTGCATGTTCTTTATGTCAGGTCTACTATTTCTTATTTGTCCTCTCGAAACATATTGAACAGTTCATCATTGGATCTTTTGACTTGTGAATAATTTTAAAAAATGAAAAGTGATTTTTATAATTTCATTATGCGAGATTAAAAGATTATACTGCTTAATTGTATCAGAAACTAACTGTAAACTAAAAGTATTCAATACTGACCTTGAGATTAAGAGATTTTATGTAGTTATTTTTCAGCATTTCTTCATGCTTCTTTGCAAGTAAAAGTAGCTCTTGCGATGCTTCTATTTGTGAAAGTCCAGTCTTATATCAATCCATCTAGGTATTCAAGTAAAGTCATTATCAGCAGTTCTCGTGCATGTCTGATTATTGCATTGATTAATCCAATAATGTTTAAAGTCATTATTGAATACATGTCGTTAATTGAATCTACCTTTGACCATTTTTCGTATCCAATTGCTTGTAAATACTCTTGGACTCTTAAATCAACTTTGTTAATTTCATACATGTAGTTCTGAAAGTCTTCTATTTTATTGTAGTTTGCAGCAGCCAGGAAGAGTTATTTAATATGTGCTGTATTTTTTAAAAATTTGTCTTGATATTGTTGATGATGTGAAAAATGTAATAGACATATGGAGCTTCAGGGTACACATTTTATATGGCTAATATGATGCTTTCTGGTCTATCAGATATAAAGCATAACTTTTCCCTCATTCGAAATATTTTTCTCGGTTGTTCGGAAAACTATTTCCATGAGTCATCATTTTCAGAATCAGTCACAGCAAAAGCTAGAGGGGAAATTTTACCTGATGCATCTTGAGTTGCAACTGTGAGAAGTGTGCCTCTAAATTTTAATTTTAGGAAAGTGCCATCTATAACAATGACTGGTATGCAATGCTACCATCCGTCTATGCTTACATATAGCACCATGAATGCATAAAAAAATGTGTTGTCTTGATTTGTTTTGATCTCCATAATTGATCCCAGGTTTGTTTTTTGGATCATGTATAAGAAACTGGGCAGTAACTTATATGATTCTTCAGGTTTCCCTCTAATATATTCCAGAGCTTTTTCCTTTGACTTGTAAGCTTGCATATAATTTATAGATAAGCCATATTCCTTCTTCATATCACTTATGATATCAGAAGGTATGTAGACTATTTTTATGCTCAAGTATTTAGATTTGATGCGCTCTATTATGACAAATTTAGATGTTTGATGGTGACTTCCCAACCTGTATTCTAAGGTGCAGTTGTGCTCATTATTGTATTATCGAAAGATAAAGAGAATTATATTTTTGTATCTTATCGCTCTTAATTTCCAGCCACAATTGTCATCGAAGAAGTTGAGATAGTACTTCTGGTTGCATGATTTTAGGACTCTGAATTGAAAGTTTTTGGATATTGTATATAAATTGACCACTGATTTGAGCATCTCCTTGTCTTTGTACAGTTGCTGAGGCTTTATTTCACTGCAATTCCTGTCATATATGATCAATTGCTGACATGCAGGGCTTTGGACTTCTTGTTCTTCATTTGCTTTTCTAATATATTTTGCATATTCAATGAGATATGAAGTTGTATATGTTCCCTACCTATTTGTTCTCTGATTCTCTGATGGTGTTGTTGTTGTAGTTGGAGAGTCAAATAATCTATTTTTCTTTTATTTTTCTTAGAAAGTGATGCACAATGGATACTTTGTACAGTCAGTTTCTTTACTCTTCAGTTGGATATAGAATTGCAGCATTGAATCATCTTCTATTTGTAATGACGGGTACTGTTCTTTAACTTGGTAGTTGATTTGTAGCAGCTTTTCTTCGTTTTCTATTTTCAGATGGGTGGATACTAGTTTGATGAGGTTTTGGTAGGTGCAGCTATTTGGAATTTATATTTCAGTAACTTGAAAGTTTTCGTAAGTGAAAGAATCATTCCGTTGTCTATTGTAATGAATAAATACAAGTAATTGCTCCATTCCTGTAAGTATAAGACGTATCAGAAATATAAAATAAATCAAAAGTATTCTAAATTCAAAAAAAAAAAAAAGCATACAAAATTTTTACAAGTAAAAGACGTATCAGAAACGTAAAGGAAACCAAAAGTATTCTAAATTCGAAAAAAAGTATACAAAATTTGTACAAGTATAAGACGTATCAGAAACGTGAAATAAACCAAAAAGATTCTATATTCAACAAAAAATATATAGAATTTCTGAGATTTTTATTAGGTCGATGAAGATCTGATTTTTGAATTTTTGAAGTGATAAGTATAGATTTTCGAGTATTATATGATAATTTTTGAATAAGAAAAGTAATGTATACTATTTTTTTGTGAGAGAAAGTATTTTATATGAATTGTTTGAAAACTAAAATTTTTTTATAACTTGATTTGTTTGAATTTAATGATTAAAATTTTGATTTGAGGAATGTAATTGATTTGAAAAAAATTGAAATTGTTAAAAAAAGAGTAATGTACCTATGACATGCAATTCTAATTTTTTTCTTTGTGATTCACTTTTGCTTGCTTTTTTGTTCTGTTGCTTATTAGTTGTTGATTGAATGGAGTATATTTTTTGTATTTTGATTGAAGATTACTGCGTTTGGAAGAGGAATTTTTATTATTTGGAGGGTTGTTACTGCCGTTTTTTTACAGCTAAGGGAGAAGATGGAAGCTGCATTGGAGAAGGTGTGTAACGGTAGGTGCAGTTGAGGGAGAAGATCGCGTATTTGAAGGCTGAGGCACGGGAGTAGTTATTTATGCGGCTAGGAGAACATGGGTAATATTTGAAAAGTTGAGGTTTTAAGGTAATAAAAAGGCTAATGGAGGGTAGTTAGGTAAAGAACCCTTTAGTGTTTATCTCCCCCTATTGTCCTCTTGTGCCTTTTGTGCTTTATGGGTCATGATTCTGTGTTGGGCTTTTATCATATGTTGAGGACTTTTTTTTTCTTTACCCTTGGTGTATATATATATTGATGACAAACAAATTTATTTCAATATTTTGGCTAAAATTTTAATAATAAAAAAGTTAATTAGATCATTTGTTATTTAGTTATTTATAAAATTATTATTGTATTATAATTAAAGATAATTCAGTAACACCCCCTGAGGTTTGTTCAAACTCATTACTTCATCCCTACAGTTTCTAAAGTCAATTAAATACCCTTAAAGTTTAACTATTACCTACTGATGTTAAATATTTTAGGAATATTCTGTTAGTTAATGAAATAAAAAATGGTCAAATTATTACAAATTATATAAATTTCCACAATTACCCTTAAATTGATTATAAGTTAGTCCCTATACATGTACAAATGATACTTTATGGACTAAATTATAATTTGGTAATAAAAAAGGGTCATTGAAATTTTATCCTTCTCATCCACTCCCTCTCTCTCATCTAACAATACATAACCACCACCATCTTTGAGCTTCGATGACCATCACTACAGATAGCCTTCCCGCCACTACTATAAATTGTTATCGCCCACCACCACTATAAATTGTCATCGTCTGCCACTAGCATTATCAACAGCAATAACAATCCATCTCCACCTAAGATCCTCGCTATCCATAAAAATTATCACTGTCATTACTGCAATTGTTATTTCACTCAAACTCACTACTAATAAAAATCATCACCTCCATTGCTACTACTATATGGAAGCAGATGGACAAGAAAATATACACAAAATTGGAAAAACTGGAAATGAAAATTGCAAGTGAGAATTACATATATATACACTTCAGTTTACAATAAAAAAAAAAGGCATCTACTTAAAGTCCAAGAAGCGTAAAGATCATATACTTTGCAACCATTGAAAAGAGGTACTATACATCATCCAAGACCAAACTTTTTCAAGCTATGCTCAACTAAAGCACTACCCAATGTCACTAAAGTATTCATCTTTCATTACAAACTCAACCCAAACTACAATTTCCAAGTTCCTGCTCAAATCCGAAATAATAGATTAACTATTGATCATAAAAAATAAAGAAACCAAAATCCACCAAATGAAAAATTTGAAAAATAATAAAAGAAAAAGATATTAAATACCCACCTCGTTAAGTGATTTTAAAAGGGGAAAGAATTGTAAATGAATACAAGGAAAAGGAATATTGCGAGGGAATTTTTGATATGAGGAGCTAGTTGTGGTTAAAGAAATTGCTCTTGATCGACAGGGGGTGGGGGGAAGAAGATAGAACTCGCTTTCCTAGCTGTGGCTAACAGAACTCTCTTCTGATGAACACTGATGATGGAGGTAAAGGACGCTGATACAGTTTTTTTAAAAAATTTCTAGTAATGATAATTTATGATTTTAATTGTCGTTGAAATTGTTAGAGCATCTCTAATGGAGACGCATTTTGCAATGCAAAATGCGTTTTCTTCCTCCAACTGAGACCGAATTTGCAACGTAAATTCAGCATTGTGAACAGTGGCTACGACTATTCACGGACGGAACATTGTTTACATCCTTTTTTTTTAGTCCAATACTTTGAAAACTGTTCTATTTAATCCAAAATTGTTATTATACATATTTTTTAATAATTTAGTCCAAATTTTTATTTACAATATTTTTTTAAATGAATTTAAAATATATATAAAAATATATATTTATCAATCAAATAAAATAAGTATAATTAAAAAATTATAGTAATAAACTTAAATAATTTAACATTAAAATCAATATTCATTAAATTAAAATGATATTACAATACAACACTAAAAATAAACTAAATAGACTACGGTACGACCATAAAATTAAACATTACATAATATTCATAGCTTAAACTAATTTAATAATCCGATAAACCAATTTCAGATCTACCAATGTCATTAAAATATTGACCAAAAGTATTAAAAGTATACGATGGTGGTGGTGCCTATTGTTGTTGAGTTCTTTTTTGTATAATTCTTTCTTATTCAGCTTGAGCAATGACATGAACTCTTGGATCATAGATAGAATTCACATCTCGGTATAAAATTTTATTTTCGTCTCTCAATTCATTGAGGGCCAAATGTCGATTTTGAATTTTTAATTGCTGCTGCCTCTCCAAACTTGCCTTTCTCAACATCTCTAGAACCTGGTCATTTTGTTCTTTGATGCTACTAATAATACCTGCAAGTTGTTCATCAATTTTTTTCTTTAATTTTGCTTCTTTTTTTTTACTCCAATGGGTCTTGAAGAACCACCAACATCAGGATCTTCTAAATTAAAAGAAAGTGGCGACTGTCTTGGAGATCCCAGTAGTGGAGAATCGGAATGAAAATATTCTGACCTTGATGAGATATTGTTGATATTTTGTGACCGAACAACTTGCCTTGTACTTTTATTATCATCTTTAAACTTTTCAAAATCTTTAATAATTGACCATACGTGATCAAATTTGAAATCTCTTTTGCAATGGGCATCTTGCATTAGTAATATTTTTACTCGATTTATCTGCACATTATTATAAATTTAATGTAAAATTTTTAAAGGTATAAAAAAATAAATTAGACATTCAATTAAATAGAAAAATTTATAATATCTTCACTTAAAGCACTACTAGGATGCATGCTCTCAACTTGTTTGATGCACCCATTTAATTTTCTCACAGCTTTTTTAATAATTTGAATTCGAGCTTGCAAAGAGCGTTTGCTGCGATCTTCCAAACTATTACTCTTTTCTTGGTTATACTTGTCTTCCACTCAAGACCAGAAGCGATCTAAAGACTGGTGAACCCTCATAGTTGGATCTTAAGAAATTTTCATATACACTTGGCATAAGAGCACATCTTCAGAAACACTATAACTAGATGCTCGAATAGACATTTTAAATTTGTTAATGGTTAGAAAATAAAATATTTTGTAATGAAAGTATGTGTTTTCTATAGTTCTATATGGCTCATATTTATAGCAATATCATATTAAAATTTATTTTCAAAAAAATCTCATGAAGTTATCTACATAATGCATCTAAACCGTTGGATGGATTTCAGTATAATTTCAACCCTTAGATTGAATTGTACAACAATCTTATCATCTTCACACACTTTTCAAAAAAATATAAAAAACTTTTCTGCAGAATAATTTTTAACGATTAGATTAATTTTATCAAAATTCCAACCGTTAGATTGAATTATACAGCAATCTTATCATCTTCACATACTTTTCAAAAAAATACAAAAAACTTTTCTGCAGAATGCTTTTCAACCATTGGCTAAATTTTATTAAAATCTCAACCGTTAGATTGAATTATACAATAATCTTATCATCTTCACACACTTTTCAGAAAAATATAAAAAACTTTTCTGCATAATATTTTTCAACCATTGATTAATTTTTTTAAAATCCTAACTATTAGATTGAATTGTACAACAATTTTATCATCTTCACACACTTTTCAAAAAAATATAAAAAACTTTTCTGCAGAATATTTTTCAACCATTGGATTAATTTTTTCAAAATTCCAACCGTTAGATTGAATTATACAATAATCTTATCATCTTCATACACTTTTCAAAAAATACAAAAAACTTTTTAAAAATACAAAAAAAAAAAAATCTTATCATATTTTATTTTTTGTGATAAATTTTTTATATGTAATTTTATTTTTATTAATATATAAGTATTAAATATGACGTATAATTATGCTCAAAAAAAATATGACGCATAATTAAACAATGATTAATTTATTAATTTTTATTATAATTGATAATTAATAAAATTATATTATTGTTAGAGGAGTTTATTAAAAAAATATAAATATGGATGTAATGTGATAAATGTATAAATATTATAAATTGAGATATAAAAAAGAATATGCAGATAATATTCTTTTTGGTGCAAAAAATGGTGTAATGGGTTGGAAGAAAATTAATGTAGAAACTGTATTTTGGTGTAAAACTCATTGCATTTTGGTGTTTGTGGTTGGAGATGGCCTTAGGTTGGTAGATTTTGACTTAAATTTAAAAATTAATTTTATTGGTTATTTAAATTTTAATTAATTAATTAATTAATTTTCTCTTAAATATAAATAAAAATATGAACATTAAAAGAATTAAGAAACATATAAATTTTGGTACAAAATTGATAAATACAGCAATATCAAAAATAAGTCCACTTCATGTTGAAGTGGACTCCATGATGGTTCTTCAATCTCTGTTATCTGATGATTTTGCTGCCTCTCCTTTTGGTCTTGTTATTTCTGATTGTAAATCGTACTGTAACGAGATTTTTAACTGCAAAATCTCGCATGTTAGGAACTCAGCGAATCGCGCTGCCCATATCTTAGCTAGGGGGGCTAATTCTGTGACTGGTTCTCAGGTTTGGAGCTCTGTCCCTCTAGCCATTGTCGAAACTCTTCTTCAAGATTATATTTAAGTTTGTTCTTTTCTATATTTACAACTCAAAATCAACAAATGTTCATTTTATCCTATATTTATAAATAAAATAATAACACCCTTAATAATACATAATTTCTCAATAATCATAAATAAACAATTATCCATCTAAAATATTTTACACATCAATTTATAAAATATTACACATTCACATTGACATTTTCATTGAAAAATATTGTCTCTAATTCCGGTTCATCCAATGAAAGGTTAGCAAACTCAAGAAATCCGGTATCTAATTCCGGTTTATTTTTGGAAACGACCCCAAAACTTTATCTTATTTGTAAAAATGGCCCCGAAACGTTTCCTATAAGTATCTGAAATATGTCGTTGTCCGAAATATTTCCAAAACGGGATATGACTCTTGATAGAGGTGTCCGTGCATCGTAGCTTTTAATTGCTATTACAACTTAATATGTATTTTAATTGTAGTGGGAAATCAGTAGAAATTAAATATATTAATAGCTATAAATATTATGGATCGGTTGACTTATTTTATATATATATATATTCTTCACACGTGAATACTTTGAATAATGGTAATTATTTTAGTATCTGTTCATATATATTTGATTTATTATTATAATTAAGATTTTTTATTTTTTTTTTATCATGCCATTATAATTAAGATTCACTTATGAAAACACGGTTTGAGGATATAATTTTTTTTTTGGGGTAGTTGACTATATGATCATCTATTAAATCGCGACATTTAGTACAGCTCCATGCTAATTGGGTTTAGAAAATAAAATTATCAATAAATAAAAATATTTTTAACTAGTAAAAATCTTAATTAAATGGATTTTAAATCAAATCCCCGTTTTAATTAAAGTTTAAATAATTTTATTATTGAATTATGATTTGAAAAGTAAAGAAAATATATTTTTAATTATTAATATCATAAACTAACTATATTTTAAATTATGTCACTATTCTAATTGAAATTTAATTTTTACTTTAATTATACCTAAACATTTTAATCAAATGGTTAATTGTAGGTAAAATCTATATAAATATATACAAATTTCCTACTATAAATTGAATTGAATTATATATAAGAAAATTAAATTTTAATATAACTTTTCTTAAATTTACCTAATTAAAATACAATTGAAATTTGTGAAATTATTTCCAATAAAGGGAATATATATGAACATATTTCTTCATATTCAAATAGTTAGTAATTCACATTTTTTTAGTAAATAATATAGACTCATTACATTATTAACATGTCTTTCCAAATTTTTTCCATCAGTTATAACTGATTTTAATTTATTTCTATTTCAATTATATTATCCAATTTTTAATCTATAATAAAATAAACAATATATTAAATTTTAAAATTAAAATACATTTATTTATATTTTTCAGAAAATTTTATTACTGAAATTGAACACTAAAATTCATTTTTAAATAGTTTCTGTTAATATTTTTGAGAATATATAAATTGAAGATGGTAAATTAGTATCAATTACTTATATAACTAAAATAAATAAGATATATAAAATATATTTAAAAATAAATTGTATTTTTAATAGTGAGTCAACATTTTAACAATAATAAATAATAAAATTTTATCAAATGGTTCATATTTATAAGCTATTAGCTATCAACTATCAATTGATATAAACAATTAAACCGAACATCTCTAAACTATGTAATTGAAAAGTAATACGAATTAATTAAATTGAATTTCTTTCATTTTTTAACATAAATTAAATTTCATTCTGAATTACATATAAATAAATTATTTTTTAAAAAATTTATATTATAAAATTTATCATATATTATATTGTATTATTAAATAAATATATTGTTTAAATAATTAATTATAAGTTTCATTTATTTTTTAAAAAACTAAATTAATGACGTACGCGTACATATGTATAATTCATCTATGAAAAAAACTAATGAACTGAAAAATGGTAACATTTTTTTCTCAACAAAAAAAAAAACAAAAGGATAATTAATTAACATAAAAGAAAAAGGTAAAACATGCCAAAAATATAAAAGAGCACTAGCTAGGAACTCACAAAGGTCATTTAATTTACGAACTCACAAAACAATACATCTTTACGACAAAAGCAGAATCAAATCTTGATTTTCTTCAACAAAAATTATGCATAACAAGACACAATTTTGATACCCTTTTCATATCTATATTCATGGACAATAATAATGTGTGTATATATATATATATTGATCACATATGTATTATTTATCATCTGGTAACAAGGGGAAACCAACGTTCATGAAAAGAAGATTGGTAAGATATCATAAACAAAAGAAAAAGAAGCAAAAAAGCAACTCCCCATGGAGATCCTCCTGCTCTGTGAAGTGAATCTCTCTCCGGCAATGGTATAAAAAGGAACCCACTTGACAAACAGTGAACAAGCAGCAGCAACAGAAGTGGGGAGAACATAAAAAACAGCTTCACTTGATTGATCAAGTCTTCAAATCTGGACTCGTAGTTTATGTACCAGGAAAAGCTCAGTGTGGAAATGAGTATGATGATAAAAAGAAACAAGTGCAGGGGCATAGACAAGTAGGAGATGTAATCTATCCATGAGTATGAGTTGTAGTATCTAGCCATGGTTATGGATGATGATAAAGAAGTAGTTGTGCTGATGCGGTGGAGAATGGTAGTTTTATTTGTTTATGTAATATATAATTGTATCTAGAATGAACTGTTTTTCCTCAGTGGGGAATGCTATCTGGTGGGTTACATGTGTTTTATAGGGAGTAGTTTGATAGATCAGAGTTTTAGATATTCTATCTTTTCCTACAGGAGAACTTTAATGATTGAAGTTTGGAATTTCAATATTGATTCATCTTACCGTCTCATTTAGGAATATAATTAATTAAAATAAAATTTACGAAAAATTTTAAATGACATTTAAAACAATAAAGAAATTGGTAAGAGTAATCTAATAAATAATTCTTTTAAAAACATTCAATATAATTAAAAAAAATATATTAATCAAGTGATCTAACAATTACTATTTTTTAAAAGCATTTTGATGCATGTGATATGAATTTTGTCATTATTGTGAAATTATCTTTTATCCGATTTAAAAGTAGAACTACTTATATTGTATAATTTACTAACATGTAAATTATTTGACCTTAAAGAGAAAATGTTTTTTTTATTACTTAGTTGTGATTTGGGTTTAAATTAAAAACATTTAAAATTTAAAAGATGAACTAATACTAAGAAGTTAAGATTTAGAAAATCAGTAAGTTCGTATTAAAAATGGAAAAAAGTAAAGCAACTCATGAAACTACACAGATTTTATTTTTGGTGGAGAAATGAGAGAAATAGGGGCATGAAGCAAAGCAGAATATGCAAAAAAGAAGCAAGCCTATTCACATTGGCGTTAATGGAATATATTGAAACTTCTTCCACAATGTGCTCTCAAGTTCATATTATCTTGTGAGAAACATTAACAAGATATAGTTATTGATAGTCTTAGAAGGCCTATATAGGCCCAAACCTAAAAGTTTAAGCCCAAAGAGGACATTATGTCCATATGAGAATTATTCTATGATAGGGATAAAGTCACTTAATTAGTAAAGGATAAGGATTTTCAATATACCAATTCGAGTTGGATTATGTATGTCTCTTTTATGCCTATATAAAGGCTCATATTTTTTATTATTAGAATCTTGAATATATTTTCTCTAACTTAAGCATCGGAGAACCTGTGGATCAAAGATCTCAGACTTATCTTAGTCTTTCTCTTGTACTTGCAGGTTTAGATGAGATTTGACATCAATTGGCGCCGTCTGTGGGAAATCATTCTTTTTTTATTTTTCCAATTTTAACTTTTCATTAGTTCTTTGAAGCAACGCTCTGCAATATGGCCAATGTTTCAGAACCATCACTGTCACAAAGAATATCTTCTACCACATTAATAACATCTGCGCCTACAAATCCACCAATTACTCAAGGAGAGAATTTCACTCAGCCTCAGATAGTAATTTCTGAACCATTCACACTACCATTGAATTTATCATCAGATAATTCATGATGGGGATTGTCAACTAGGGCATATCCATCATATTATGCTCTTTTTCAACATATGACAAGATCACTTACAACGGTTCTCTACCTAAATCCTCCTGAATTTTCTCCTCCATTGTTATCTAACAACTGAAGTAAGTCAACCGTTCATTCCAGCAAATTTACCTCCATTGTATAAAGAGGCGTGGGTAAACAGTCTCAAATCTCAACTCCACTTTATGAAACAACAACTATTATACCTCACTCAAGAGCCTGGGATTGGAATTTAAATCGGAGGTATCCCTTGTCCCCTAACACCTGCAACACCAACCGGAGCCGTTGGTAATACTCAGCAAAATGAACGAACATGATGCGTCCCACTAGTTATCTAACAACTAGGATCCATAACAATCTATTGGGATTGTTGCCCAAGGATCTATCTAGTATAAACTTTAATAGGAATTAGTAACACTAGCTATCTAATAACTGGCACCTCTAATTATCAGGGTTGAAATTGCAACACGCTTGAAGCAAATTCGAATTTTAGCTCTGGCAAGAACTCAAGAAAATTCAATTAAGAATTTGAATAAAAATCAATCAACTATTAACTTAATGATGTTTAATACAAGTATTTATAGACTTATAATCCTAAACCTAAACTTGTTCTAAAAGAAAATAACTCTTTAGAAATAAAAAATGACATTCCTAATTAAATACAAATTCTAATTAGTAAAAAAACATAATAAAAATCCTAATTAGACAAAAATTTATCATCGAGATACGAGCATGTTTGAAAGGAACACGGGCATGTAGAAACTCTGAGAATTCAACAAACTCCAACACGGCTTGTCACACGGCTGGACTTGTTCATACACGGGTATGTTTTGATATCTTTTTAGAAATCCAGACAGCTACACGGCTTTATACACGGGCGTGTCGTCTGACCGTGTATCATGCAGATGATGCTTCAGAAATAAGCACGGGGCGTATCTTGGAACATAGCCTTATAACACAGGGCATGTATAGTAACACGATCTTGGACACAGGCGTGTAAGGACCCGTGTCTGGCTCGAGACAAATTATGAACATGCAACACGGCTGTGCAAAGATGCACACGGGCGTATATCGGCCGGATCATAACTAAGTAAATTAATTAACTTAGTTTCTTCATCTCATTTTTATTCCATAGACTCTAGACTCTTTTGCACAAGCTCTCTAGCATCATCTTTCATCCTCTTAGCTCTTGATCTTGTGATTGGTCCTTCATAATTCAAAGGATTTGAATTTAGTTTTTTTCTCGCATATCCATATGCATTAGAACACCGCCCAGGATTGAGAATGGTGAGTCACATGGAAACAGGAGTCAACCATGACATAAGTCCAATAGAGAATACGAAGCAGAGTCTGAAACTCCTATAAGAGATGAGACTGATTTTAATCGTCAATTGAGAGAGGCAATGCATAGAGTTCGAACAGGACTAGATGAGGTTGAGGAATGTATAATAGATGGAAGTACTCCATTCGTCAGCAGCATAATGACAACTCAAATACCTTCAAAATTAAAGGTTACATCTCTAAATCAATATGATGGGACTGCTGATCCCATAGCTCATATCTCTATGTTCCAAATAAAGATAATGTTATAGAATATTAATGATGCTATTATGTGTCGAGTATTTCTTACTACATTAATGAATACAGCTCAGAGATGGTTTTATAGACTCCTAAAGAACTCCATTGCTACCTTTGAGGAGTTGGTGGAATAATTTAAGACTCGGTTCATCATAAACATCCCGCTTAAGAAAAGCATAAACGATCTACGACTTTATAAACAAGGTAATAATGAGACACTTAGAAGTTACCTTAATAGATTCAACAAAATTGCTATACAAATTGAGCACATAAGTAACGAAGCAGCAATTGACAAATTAAAATATGGAACAAAGTTGGGAAATCTCAAAGATAAAATAATGATAAAGAAATCATAAACTTTTCTATAGGCAATGGATATTGCAACAAGGCTAATCAATTTGGGTGAAGATAGGAGAGAGATGTGAAGAAAAGAAAATGAAGAAAAGGGGGTGAAGAGGATAGATGAGAAAAAAGACACGAAGAGGGAGTATAACTTAAGCATTAGGTCAAGAAATGATGATAAAAAGTATACCTTCTTGAACGCCCCCAGATCAGAGGTCCTGATGTGGATTAAACAAAATGGAATAGATATACCAACTCCTCGGAAGCTCAATCCACTTTCTATTGGAATAAGGGATAAGAATCGGTATTGTAGAAATCACTGAAATCATAGTCACGACACGAACGAATGTTGAGACCTTGAGCTTGAGATAGAATGATTGGTGAGAGCAAGTTCCTTGAAGAAATTCACCGAGAATGCTCCAAAATGGCAACGGAGTTCAGATACTCGGACTGACAAATAAGAGGATACTAAGAAGACTCGTAGAGATGTATCAGGAGTCATAAATATAATTATTGGTGGTGATTCAATGTCAGGAGAGAAGAAGAAGATATCAAAGAAAGATGTGTGCATGGTAGGAGTCAGTTCGTCCATGCCAACTATCACTATTACTCATGAGGATGGACTTCATGTTAAACAACCTCATAATGATGTATTGGTAGTTAGCACTTATATTAAAAATTACTTGGTTAAAAGGATGCTCGTAGATGATGGAAGTGCGGTTAATGTTCTAACTTGGGAAGCCTTTCGATCAATGGGAGGCTCGTCAGTAGAATTAAAACCTATCTTTAATCCGATAACTAGCTTTTATGGAGGAACGGTTCAACCAATGGGTAGTGTTGAGTTGGACATAGAATTCAGAAATCGAGACTCGAAAGAACACACTACAATAAAATCTTTGTTCAATATAGTAGATATTCGATTGGCCTATAATGAAGTTATTGGAAGACCGATTCTATGGAAAACAGCTGCAATAATGAGTATTAGGTACTTAACAATGAAAATCCCTATCCCAGGACTAGTCATTATGATCAAAGGAGATCAAGAAACTGCTAAGCAATGCTATCAGCTCGCTACTAAAGAAGAACTAGAAGCCTTTCCGATTGAAGCTAATATTGATATCAAAAAATAAGGGGTAAAACCTGAGCCAGTCAAGGAACTGAAGGAAGTGAAACTAGGTAATGGTAAGATAATAAAGATTGGCGGAGAAATCTTTGACCAAGTAAGAAAGGAGATTGAACTAGTACTATAAATCCATGAAAGTACTTTTGCTACTCAGGCATCAGAGATAGTAGGAATTGACCAAAATGTGGTCGCTCATAGCTTAAATATCGATCCTTCTATCAAACCGGTTATACAAAAGAAGTGGAACTTCACTTTGGAAAGATAAAAGATCATAGCATCTGAAACCACCAAATTGCTGGAAGCGAGATTTATTCGAGAGGTCTCGCATCCTGAATGGCTAGCCAATGTTGTGCTAGTACGAAAGTTGAATGGGAAATATCGAATGTGCATAGATTAGAAAGACTTGAATAAAGAATGTTCCAAAGATAGTTATTCTTTATAAACTATAGATCAGTTGGTAGATTCAATTGCTTGTCATGGTATGTATAGCTTCATCGATGCAGCTCAGGGATATCATCAAATTCCCATAAAGAAGGAAGATCAAGAAAAGATATCCTTCATAACTCATCAAGGGTTATATTATGACAACATGATACCCTTTGGACTTAAAAACACAGGAGCTATATACCGGAGATTCATGAATTTCATATTCAAGGAAGACATAGGCAAAACCTTAGAAGTATATGTAAATGACTTGATTGTCAAGAGCAGAACATCGTAAGATCATCCTCTTGATTTAGAATGAGTCCTTAAGAAGCTCAACCAATATAAAGTGACACTTAACCCTGACAAGTGTGTTTTTAGGGTTAAGGCTGGAAAATTTTAAGGTTTTATGATTTCATAAAGAAGAATTGAAGTAAATCCCGAAAAGATGGAAATAATTATCAACATAAAGCTGCCCATAACATTAAATGAGCTACAAAAACTAAATAGACGAATCACTACCTTGGGAAGGTTTATGTCTTGTTCGGTAAGGAAATGTTTTCCCTTCTTCTGAGCATTAAAGAACATAAAGAAATTCGAATGGATTGCTGAGTGTCAATTAACATTCGAAAACATCAAAAGGTTTCTAGCTTCTCTACCATTGCTGAGCAGACCGACTCCAGGAGAAATATTGTACCTTTACTTGTCAATAGGTAACGAATCCTTAGTAGTCGTACTAGTACCAGAAGATAAAGGAGAGCAAAACCTAATTTACTATGTGAGTAAAGTCCTTAAAGGATCAGAGATCTGCTATGCCAAGATAGATAAGCTGGAGTTGGCCCTAGTACACACAGCAAGGAAGCTCTGTCACTATTTTCAAGCTTATAAAATAGTGGTGAGAACAAACCAACCTCTCAGGAAGATTTTGTACAGACCGGAGACATCCGGATGACTCGTTCAATGGTTAATTCAGTTAAGGGAACATGATATATCATACGAACTATGAACTGCAATAAAAGCCTAAGTGTTATTTGATTTTGTATAAGAAATGATTGAAGTCGAGGGATTCAACAATGAAAAAACCCTATGGCATATGTACATAGATGGTGCATTTGGAAAGTAAGGATCTGGTGCTTGAATCATCTAGTAGGACCCAGAAGGATAAAGATTGAATATGCTATCAGAATGACTTATCATGCCATGACCAACGTGGTAGAGTACGAAGCCTTGATCACTAGATTAAGGTTAGCAAATTAAATAAGGGCAGAAAGCCTTAAAATATTTTACGATTCTCAGCTCATAGTTAATCAGTTGAAAGGGACCTTCGAAGTAAAAGACCCAATCATAATTAAGTATTCGGAAAGGGCTCATGCACTCCTGTGAAGGTTGGAAGAAAATGGAGGGCAATGGAGCCTTGTCCAAATCCCAAGAATTGAGAACGAGGCTAATACATTGGCAAAATTCGTAGCAAAAAATGGATCTGTATTTTAAAATCTCAAGCTTAAGGAAGAGCTCGGTAATCTGTCAATAAAATAAAATGAAGTGCTTGCCATTTGTGAGATAGCTGAATGGATGAAACCTATAGCCGAATATCCAGATTCAAGAAAATTACCTGATGATAAGGGTCAGTCTAAGAAAATTCATACCAAAGTAGCCCAATATTCATTACAGGATGGGAACTTATATCGGAGATCATTCAGTCACCCATTGAGCAAATGCGTATCACTTGAGGAAGGGAATTATGTCCTGAAAGAGATATATGAAGGTATATGCAAAGCTCATGAGGCCCAGGCAACTGTAGTAAAAAAAGTCCTTATACAGGGTTACTATTGGCCTACGATGTCATAAGATGCACAAAAGTTGGTGCAAAACTGTGGCAAGTGTTAGAGATATTCATAGTTGGTATATTCACCTGCTCATACACAAAGTCCTATTGGTAGCCCTTAGCCTTTCGCTATTTGGGCGATGGATATACTTGGACCTTTCCCTTTGGCATTAGGACAGAGGAAGTTCATCATTGTGGCTATAGACCATTTTACCAAATGGATTGAAGTCGAAGCAGTTCCCACCATAACCGAAGCTAGGATTCGCTGCTTCTTTTAGATGGAAATAATATGTAGATTTAGAATCCTCCATACACTCATTATAGATAATGGAAAATAATTTGATAACACCAAGTTTTAGCAATTCTATTCTGATCTTAATATAAAGTTACAATTTACCTCAGTAGCTCATCCACAGATGAATGGACAAATAGAGGTAACCAATCGAATTATCTTACAAGGAATCAAGAAGCATCTTGATGACAAAAAGGGAGATTAGGCAGATGAGCTATATAATGTCATCTGGGCATACCGTACTACTTAAAAAAGTACAATTGGAGAATCACCTTTTTGCCTAGCGTATGGAATGGATGCTATGATACCAGTCGAGATAGGATCTCCTTCATTAAAAGTCTCAAAAGACTTGGATGAACTAGAAAATGGAAACAACTGCAGGATCTCATTAGACATGCTGAAGGAAAGAAGGGAACAAGCTGTAGCTATAGCTGAAGCTAGACGCCAACAAATTGCTCGATATCACAATAAAAGAGTTCGTCCTAGAGCCTTCAGGGTTGAAGACTTAGTCCTAAGAAAGGCGGAGATAGGAAAAGGAAATTAGGAATCGGAAAGCTGGAACCAAACTGGGAAGGCCCATACTAGGTCATTGAAGCAACCAAAAAAGGAGCTTATAGACTCAGTGACATGGAGAATAATACCATTTCTAAATATTGGAATGTAGATAATTTAAAGAAATATTACCAGTAGATGCCTGGAATATACGAGTTAGTAAATCTAATTGATTTATAAATGACAAAATCAAATAAAATAATAATTCTTTCCAATCAGAGAAATGAATAATTCCTCTACAAGGACAATCAAGCACCAACATACAAGTCCTTGAAACTCATAAAAATTAACAAGTTCCTCGTTAAAGTCAAAACATACGAGTCTCTAAAACTTGTAAAAATTAACGAGTCCCTAATACTCGTTAAAGTCAAAACATACGAGTCCCTGAAACTCATAAAAATTAACGAGTCCCTAATACTCGTTAAAATCAAAACATACGAGTCCCTAATACGTTAAAATCAAAATATACGAGTCCTTGAAACTCGTAAAAATTAACGAGTCCCTAACACTCGTTAAAATCAAAACATACGAGTCCCAGAAACTTATAAAAATTAACAAGTCCCTAGTACTTATTAAAATTAAAACATACGAGTCCCTAAAACTTGTAAAAATTAACGAGTCCCTAATACTCATTAAAATCAAAACATACGAGTCTCTAAAACTCGTAAAAATTAACGAATGCCTAATACTCGTTAAAATAAAAACATGTGAGTCCCTAAAACTTGTAAAACTTAACGAGTCCCTAGTACTCATTAAAATCCAAACATACGAGTCCCTAAAACTCGTAACCATTAACGAGTCCTTAATACCCATAAAAATCAACACATACGAGTCTATAATACTCATAAAAATTCAAGCTAAGCATTTGAAAGGATCCTCGTTGTTTATTCACGAATATAACAATGATGGAATTTATTAACAAGAGATGGAAATCAAAATGGTCAAAATTCATTAACGAATATTTGTTTATAAAAGGATTCAAAATGACAATTAAGCTCCTCGTCAAAAGTACATTCTTATTACATTCGATTACAAATCCTTCTGAATCAGAAGAGTGAGTACTGGAGTCTCAGTAACAGTAGCAGTTTCCTCAGCATGAATGTCTGCAGCTCCAGAGGACTCGCCAATGATATTCTTAGTAGCATCATTCGCAGGATCTGTAGATTGACTTCCCATACTTGAGACCACAACTGATCTTTCTTTATTAACTATCTTACCCAATTCTTGAAGTGTGATCTTGGTAATTGGGGTGAAGTTAAGGTCAGAATACTGCTGTACGAGTACCCTTTGGCACTCCATTTTCAGCGCCTGCACAAAGTTGGCTGTAATCCCTTGGAACAGTTTTTTCTCACCCTGACGAGCTTCTTTCAGTTGCTAAATCTCCTTATCTTGATCAGTGACTCTTTTACTTAGTCAAAAAAGAGAGCTTTGGAGTTCCTCATTTTCCTTTTTCTCTTGCTCCAAGCTTGAAAGAGCACTATCCCTCTTAGCACGGGTGGTATCCCTCTCATTCTAGATAGTGTCAAGAATCTCCTTTATTCCTCGGAGCCCGCTCTCATGCTCAATCCTCAGCTCATTAGTCTTTTGTTCGTTTAGGTTGCACTCGCTTTTATGAATGTAGCGAACATCATCCATCCGCAGAATTCCTTGTGCAGCATGTCAAAAAGAATAGTTAAATAATAAAAAAAAAAACTCAAAAAATAAAGTATGAGTTGATTACCTCAATCAAACTTAAAAATATTTATCTTTTAAGATCATTTTTGTCAACGCAAGCCCACCTAGCCATATCTTTCTTCAGTCTGAAGCATTCAGAAAGATGATCACGAATAGTCAAATTAAGGATACTCGGATTCTCAACTCGACTCTCAAACCAAGGGACGGGATTGGGGCATCCTTCGAGTCTCGAACGCTTAAAATGAATTGAACCTTCATCTACCGCAGGCTTGTAGGTATCATCGGAGCCCTTTGGCCACTTTCGCTTTTGTTTCTCTGAAGGAACAATAGTAAGTTTGGGAGATAGTGGAATTCTGTAATCTTCAATACTCAGCAGATGGTCTGGTTGATCATCAAATTTTGGCATCTCATCTACACAATCGTCAATATCCTCCATAAAATCATCAATGATATCAGCCATCTACAAAAGTAAAAAAGAAGAGTTAGAAAATACGTTTGGACTTATGAACTGAACTTATGATATTATAAACACTAGCATACGTTGGATGTTTGTGCCTATAGATGAACTTCTCAACATAAATATTTGTAGAAGGTTCCAACATAAAACATTAAGAATGAAGCTCAAAAAGTAGAGGAAGATCATCCTCTATAAACTCTGAAGATTATTTTATAATATGGTATTCATTTTCCCGTAATGTTAGAATATTGAGGAAGTTAGATTCGTGCTCGATAATGAAAAATCGATTCTTCCAAGCTCGGTTAATATTGGCTGATTTGTTAAATAAGCTAAAGCCAGGTATGGCAGACATAGAATAGTTTAGATCAGCTTTCTTCTTTATTAAAGAAAACATGTATCTATGCATTTGTACCGAGGGTTCGCGACCTTGCGAATGAACCAGTTCACAGAAAGCTGTTAAAAACCTATGCCCGTTAGGATGTAACTGTCCTGGGGCTATATCATAAGCACAAAAGACCTCTTTAAAGAAGGAATCTAGAGGGAACCGAAGGCCTCCCTCTAGTTGATGAACATAGATGACTATCCTATTACGGTTGCCTTCCTTGTTTGGGTTGTGATAGGCCCTAAAATGGGAGTGGGCCTCGAATAGCCTGTATTCTATAGGAATTTTATACTTCTTCCTACACATGCAGATTACTCCCCTAAGGAGTTGGAGAGGGAACTCAAAAGGATCTAAAGGCAATCTACGAGCCATTTCATAAAATAATTTACAGAAGTTTAAATTTAAGGATCAAAACGAAAGAAAGAGTGAAAGAAAGTGACATTGGAGCCTCGAGAATTGAAGATACAAGCTTTTTATCGCCAGAAAATTCTAGAGAGAAGACAGAGGATTCTAGAGTGAAGGCATAGGTTTTTAGAGAGAGAATCTTTTGAGTAAAGTGAAAGTGATAGACGATAAATTTATAATGGAAGAATAATTTTAGTCTTCCTCAAAGGCCCTCGACGGTTATAAATTTCCATTTGACAAGATAAGGGGTACGCTAGGAATACGAAAGTATTGAAATGTCGTAAGGGAATTTGAAGGGTTTTTCTTGATTAAAGAGAACACTAGGACACGTGGAAACTCAATAGCAATCTGTATGTTCGTACGCTTAGATTGACGAGTCTATTCAATACAAGGATGGATTCGGAGGTTGAAGTTCGTAAGACATTCGGAGTCCCAAAAAAAATTCGATACTTAAACATACGTAAGATACGAATGTCTTAAGGATCGTTGGAGTTTAACGAGTTCTTTAGATGCTCGTAAAACCAAGTTCTATAAAATAACGAATCTCTTAAGGTTCAACCATTTTATAGA